>JAGFPH010007023.1:10792-26130 GCA_018207615.1 Philaenus spumarius | reverse complement strand
TAATTACCTTTGCACAGGATTGTAGTATATTTAATTAGCTTTCGAATGAAATAGTTAAAAAATTGGGAGATGTCCAATTGCACCGGTGGTCAGGGATCAGCCCCAAACTGATGTGGCCAGTTGCACCGTAGCCCCTTTTGGGGGGTGTTTTAATTGCACCGGCTGTCAATCTAAATTATTCAGCCAAAAACGCATGTTTCTAATTGCACCGGAGGCCCTTTGGGGGTTGTTCTAATGTTACAATTGCCGGCCAAAAACGCATGTGCCTAATTGCACCGCGACAGTTTATGTCACAGTCTACTGTGACTAAACAGTATAGGGTTAGTCCTCTGGTTTTTTTTTTATTCTAATTATATAAAGTGATAATACGACGAAATATTATAATCATACTTTTATCAGCAACATAATGTGATTAAATAGTTTATGTTAGTCCTCTGTTTTTTGTTTATTATTCTAATTATATAAAGTGATAATACGACGAAATATTATAATCATACTGTTATCAGCAACTACTGTGACTAAACAGTTTATGTTAGTCCTCTGGTTTTTTTTAATTCTAATTATATAAAGTGATAATACGACGAAATATTATAATCATACAAATATTATAATCATACTGTAATCGGCAACATACTGTGACTAAACAGTTTAGGTTAGTCCTCTGGTTTTTTTTATTCTAATTATATAAAGTGATAATACGACGAAATATTATATTCATACAAATATTATAATCATACTAATAAGTGGGATAAGTGGGGTTAGTAGATTTTGACCACCGGTGCAATTAGACACTTTTCGGACGGAGGAAGTTTTGACCCTTGCAAATTCCTTTGACCGCCGGTGCAATTGGATATCAGCCCAAAAATTGCACACAGGTTTATGAGTGGGATACATTGCGCAAAAACCATATATTTATAATGAAAAATCATTTATTGGGAGATTTATATCAATTTTGTTCCTTGTTCCGGGGACTGTACCTTAAATACCTTTACACAGGTTTGTAGTAAATTTAGTTAGTTTTTGAATGATATAGCTCCAAAATTGCACACAGGGTTATGAGTGGAATAAATTGCTCAAAACCCTTACATTTATAATGAAAAAACCATTTATCGGGAGTTTTATATCAATTTTGTTCCTTGTTCCGGGGACTTTACCTGAATTACCTTTACACAGGATTGTAGTAAATGTAATTAGCTTTCAAATGATATAGCTCAAAAACTGTACACCAGCTTATGAGATGGATAAATTGCGCAGAAACCTTACATAAATAATGGAAATTCATTTATCCGGAGCTTCATATCAATTTTGTTCCTTGTTCCGGGGACTGTACCTGAAATACCTTTGCACAGGATTATAGGAAATGTAATTGCCTTTCAAATGATATAACTTACCTCTGAAATGGACATTGTGCTTCCTTGTTTCGTAAGTTGTGTTAAAATAGCATACTAGGCAATACCTCTGAAATATACATTGCGTTTCCTTATTTCGCAAGTTATATTAAAATAGTTAGTAACACCTCTGAAATGGACATTGTGTTTCCTCATTTCGTAAATTGTGTTAAAATAGTTTAGTTGGTAGTGTTACTAATTTCAGATTAAACCAATATGACCAAAGATTTATATTCATTACCGTTTTCACTTTTGACGTCAGTCCCGCGATACTTTGTAGGTCCATCTGTAGAACAAAGTACAGAAAATGTAAAACGTATAAATTTTCAACGACTTCTAACCACAACACAAGTCATACAGCCTACATTGGTTCTTTAACTCATTTGCCTAAACTTAATATTTTGAAGAAAATTTGTTCTCACGTGTATAAAATAAATCTGCACTTGATTTTTCTCGGATCTTTACAGTATCAACTACAATAAACTATTTACTTACAATAACGCGAGCACAGCGAGCACGCTATAACCTTCCCTGGTTAGTAAACATTACTTTACGTTCAACCAGCCTCAAAACGAACGAGTTCTCTTCACGCAAAGCCAAGACGAAGTTTCTTTTAAAATAAAACAGCTCAAGAGCTATACGGCATCAAAGTGAGTAAAGGATTAGTTTAATTAATCTTTAAGAAATCCAATTATAGTAACTGAGTGAACCCCTCCAACTGTTGACTTTTTAAAGTGAAGGGTAACCTTCAGAGATGAATTTACCCTTTTTTTTTTGTAATGACGAAGTTTAGATTAGATTTTATAGATTAAAGACGAGTTTCTAAACATTTTCAAAGATAATTATTGTGATGGTATTTAACCAAAGGTGCTCCATCCTCTGAAATTGACGATTTCTCTATTAGACAATCAACCGTTAAGCTTCACGCTCGATGGATGTTCGTTTTTACCCATGGATTTTGTCTTAAAATTCTACATTGAAATGAAATGATGTATACCGCTAAAATTAGTATAGACAGTATGCTTTCTTTATAGTTTCACATACCATTTATTTCATCATAACTGATCCCTGCTTTACAAGTTTTCATAGATCTTTCACACTAATTTTCTTTCGAAGACTCACAAGGCACTGTATACTGAAAATATAATTTCCAACAATCGTCTTCTAATAAATCAGCTGCACAGTTGCACTAATAAAACTCATGCATTAGTGTACAATAATTTTTGAAGAATTAGTTTCAATGCAATTCTAACAATTTCGTCTCCATTATATCCAGGGGTGGTGTTATATCAAGTTTCAAAATTAATTTGTTTTCAATACTAAACTGGAAGCATAGAAAAGTGAACCCAATATTTCTACCGACAAGAAGGCAGGCTTAGAATCAATAGTAAAGTTAGCGGAAGTGTATTCATTTGTAGCTGGTTGACTTGTTAAACTTATTGGTTACGGATCTGCGCGGGATATTTTTACTTTTTTTGTTCCTTCTATATTTTATAATTGTGTCAAAAAATGTGTGTACATTTTCAGGTCCACGAGTTATTAAAAATCCCTTTAAGATAACGAAATTTTTATCAATCAAGAAAAATTTTGCCTGTGTTGCATCCAATATAAAAAATAATATAATCTTGTACTCATAAACGAGAATTCAGCACTATACTAAAAATTACACTCTAAGTTAGAACCATTCTTTTAATTAAAATATTTTTAACTGTAAATTGGGGATTTTGAAAGCGTTTTTACATTATTTCCTCGCAATTTCCATAAGGCCCTTGAGGCTATCCTATTTATTTTGCTAATGGAAGGATCTTGTCTGAAAGCAATGATGTTATTGTTTCTGCACAAACACAGCTAATGGGAAGGAGTAAAGAGGTTCGGCAAGTAAAGACGGTCTCGATGTGACAGTTTGACGTGTTGTCTTAACCTGTTGTGTCTGCCTTTGATGGGTACACTTTTACTTGGTTGAATTTCCTCACTTTATGATTTCAATGCTGAATAAATAAGAATTTCAAGTAAAAAATATAATTTTATTGCAATCAGTGTCAACTTTAGATTTTAAATAAATCCGAATTTGTTTGTGGTACAGTATAAACTAACTGGATTGTTTTTAACCTTGTAATATTATGTCTAGGAATCCGCGTTTTGTTGTATTGTTGGAGTTTTGATTAAAAAGGTGCTCCGGCTCTGTGATTAATTGCTTCATTAGTGCATACATTATTAGCGCAGTGGAACTATACAGTATGCCCAAATAAAGCCTTCGATATCTCTACGCTATACATTGAGTGTAGCTCCAGTACCACAGAACTACAGTAACAGTGGGCTTTCATCACTGTATTCCAGTTTGTGTGTACATGCAGTGGATAGGATTACGATACACAATAACATCCATGCTGCAGTAAACACATTATGTTTGAAGCAGAAGGCGGACGCTGGAATATATATACAAGGTAATTCTGTAATGTGCGGGAATAATTCATAGGGTGGACGTCGTAAGGGTAAAAAAAAAAGTAAATGCGGTCTGACAGCTCGATGTGACAGTTTGTCGTGTTGTCTTAACCTGTTGTGTCTGCCCTCGCTGGGGTTAAGGATCTCATGTGGTGAGAATATATTAAAATCATTTAGATATATTACACATTTTAGAATGTTAAAATATGTGGATAAGTTTCTGGCTCAGTTGGTCAGTAGTTAAAATTCAGTTTGACAAATTGTCAAGAATAAATATAATAAAATTATCTTTTACCTAATGTTGCATATACTGGAACAAGATTATTTCTTTATAATTAAATCGTCAGGTGGGAGTGGATTCGTTCACAGACATGAATAGACGAATATCATATAAATATCGAGCTGTATTAAAAAACTATTTCAGATGTGTGTTCCTTGACGTAATACCCTGTATCGATATACCACATTAAAACATTAAATAATTTTGTTTTAATACAGATAGATAGTATTGTGATAAAACTTGGCTGATAACGTTTTTATTCCCTCAAAAAAGACGATAAGTGTTTTGTTTTCTCGTCTTACTTGGACAAAAAACAAACTGGTATAAGGTACAATCTATATAAATAAAAACTAAATGTGCGTTTGTTCAAAATTGACAATTTCCGAAAGTTCTGTTCTACACCGATTGCTCTGAAATTTTGACACAAACTTTCATTTGAATACACGTGTGTTTTTATATACCTTTTTAAATACTGCAGCATCTATTGAACATAAAAACGAAGGCATATATACTCAATATTAAACAAACGTTTAAGCGTTATTACATATATGTTTATTGACTATAATAATAACAGTAGTCAGCTGTTTCCTAAAATATTTTCATTATCAACTGATTTCAAACTTAAAAAATTATTTGGATTTCTAACTTTTAATATAGGTTTTTTGAACAGCAACAAGGTTGAAGTAAAATTTCACAAACTATACTAAATATTGTATGAAAAAGGAAGATCCGTAATAAAAAAGTTAATTATTAAATATTTTTAGTGTTGGTACAGCAATCAGCTAATCAAATATTTCCATTAACTGGTGATTTCAAGATTTGAAACAAATATTTCTATTTCTTACTTTTAGATAGAGTTTTGTTAAAATGTATACCTGAGCATTGCTGATTTGTTAACCTTTATTTTGTCTAATGGTATAAAATATTCGAAATAATTTTATTTGGACATTTGACATTATTTGCCATCTTAGCTTTGAAATTATTATTAATCCTAACCTTTATTGTGAAGAAAACATAACATTATTATGTGTATAGAAAGATCGAAAAAGATTAGCGTGCGTAGCAAGTTTTTTATACTTTTTTCTCTACAACTGATTTATAAAATTGAAACTGTTATTTGTATTTATAACATTATGTTAGGTTTTTGTTAAAGTGTAGCCTTGCTGGTTCCTTTAAACTTTATTATAACTGCTGTTATAAAATGTATGAAATAATTTGATTTGGACATAACATTATTTACCATCTTAGTTTAGAGGTTATTAATCCTACACCTTTATTGTAAAGAAAACATAACATAGTTATGTGTGAAAGGATCCAACGGGGTAGGCGTGCGGAGCAAGCATAAGTCTCCCCTAGTAAATTATAATGTAAAAAAACTTCGCAAAAAAGGTTTTTACTTTTTTGAATTCGCTCATTTTGTGTTTTAAGCTCTGAATAAGAATTTCAATTAAAAATCATAATTATTTTACAAGCAGTGGCCACTTTAGGTTTTAATTAAATACATCGGTATGACTTGTATAAAGAGTTAAAAACTCCCTAAGTCTACATTCTACTTTAACTAAGAACTAAATAAAAAGTAGTTTGTTTATAATTTATACTAGTGTTTAAATTTATAGTAATTTAATATTTTAAATTTTTCGCTTTTGAGATAAATCCAAGTTTTAAGATAAACATAAAACTAATTACATGAAATAATAGCAAATTGTTGTGTTCTGATTGTTGTAATAACAGAAAACTGTAAAAAGAGACACAGTGATCCCTTTCTTGATCTGTTCAAACTGCTCAGTTATTTACTACAAAGCCTTATATCGATGGTGTAGAAGACAATCCTCATATGTCCACTTTTTAAATAATTTCAGGTTTTGTTTGAAAAATTTAACAATAAAATCTCCTGCATTTATTTTTTTACACAAAACCCTAAAAAGAGTTTCAAAATTCTAGTAAAAAAATATCTTTAAAATAAACTTTTACTTCCGTTCTAAAACGTGCTTCCGCTTGTTTGATTTTTTTCACCAACGAACTCGTCCGAGCCACTTCAACAACCCCCGTGTGAACCAAATTTTTACCAAATCGGACGCAAAATTCCACCGATAGAGTACGATCACACATATATATATATGTGAAATTACTAACGACACTCCAAACAGTGTTCTGGGGACCATGATCGGTGCTCATTTACTACTCCCGTACTTAAGTCTTGCCATAGGGGCACTGCAATAGCTCCATATAAACGTTAAGAACCAAAGCAATCTTGTTTAACAATCAGTTTTCTTCGCACTTAGAAACAGATGAAAACAATAACTAGGCACATATTTTGTGGGAATCGACAACAAAAGACAGATCAATCAAAGTTGCCGCGCTGATAACATATTGCACAGACGCTAACTTCGACAATCATTCACTCTTACATCCTAACTAAAGCTTTCCGTTCGACTGTCGAAACTTGTAATTTATCGATTTAGAAACTTTCCTCCTAAAACTGTCCATCTATTGTGTTTTATACATCATAATATTAGCTCTTATTGTTTGGAAAACTTCTGTCTTAACCTAACGTTCAAGAAAAATAAAGCTAGCGACCGTACATAATTTAAATCCTCTCCTAGAGAGGAATTAGTCGAAAATAATTATAAGGAGTTATGTAATTGGCATGAGATTTTTTAAAACAATGTTATGTTTTTGTTCGCCATCTAAATGAGGTGGAACCGAAAATCTTTGCAAAATCGGTCTTCTGTTTCGTGAGAAAACTGCATTTTTCGAGTGCATAGCTAACATGAAAGTTGCATATCTTATTGTTTTAATATTAATGTCATTATTTTATTTCATTTAAAATAAACCGTACGAAAATCGGTACTGTAAATGTCTAGATATAGGTTGTCTGTGAAATCAATACAGTTGTTATAAAAAACCAAAAAACTCCAATAAAACCAATAAATATATTGTTGAAATAAAATTGAAATTTCATATGTTCTTGATATTATAATTTTTTAATAATGACAAAATTAATTTAAATTTAAAACAAACCACATGAAAATCGTTCCATTAGATCAAAGGTATCAACATTATTGTTATAAAAAACCAAAAACTCCTAATGTGCCCTTATAAATATACAGATGAAATAAAATTGAAATTTTAGATTTTTTTGATAATAGACTAATGACCAAAATTATTGTTTTTAATTTAAGACAAACCGTAAGACAATCGGTCCTGATGATGTAGGTATAGGTATCAATTCAGTTGTAACAAAAAACAAAAAACGAAAAGTTGCCTTATAAATACCGATGAAATAAAAATTAGAATAATTCATATATTTTTTATAATAATGACAAAATTAATTTTAATGTAAAACAAACCACACGAAAATCGGTCCTGTAGATCAAAGGTATCAAATATGGTTGTAACAAAAACTCCAAAAAATGGTCTTATAAATACCGATGAAATAAATATGAGATTTCATATTTTGTTTGATAGTAATGAAAAAATAGTTTTTCATTTAGAACGAACAACACGAAAATAGGTACTGTAGATGACCAGATATTGGTATCAATATGGTTGTAACAAAAAACCCAAAAGTTGGCCTTATAAATAAATATGAGGTTTTATATTTTTTTATATAATTACGACAACATTACTTTTCATTTAAAACAAACCGCACGAAAATCGGTCTTGTAGATGTCCAAAAATATTTATCAGTACGGTTGCGTAACAAAAACTTTAAAAATGCCCTTATAAATTATACCAATGAAATAAAAATGAGATTTAATTTTTGTATAATAATAAAAAAATGTTTCAACCATACGAAAATCGGCTCAGTAGAATTCCAGAAATATGTATCAATTGGGTCACCAAACGTCTATTCTACGCTGAAGTAAGATACTTAGACTGAATTTGGTATTTCACTTTCGGGGAATAGTTTGAGCCATATCTTTAACACTTTCATATTCTTCAAAATCTGTACCTATAACGTTATCGCAACCCTTGAAAACTGTTCACAGTAAGCGGTAACGTAATTTCCAAATGAAATGTTTAAACAAACAAAACAGCAAATCCAATTACAACTTCTTCGCTTCCTCAACGAATAAACCTTGTTTCGCTGTTTGTTCTTACTGCGTTTGTTGAACACTTTTTAACCAAATGTCTTTTAAATGTGTTGGAAATGTTCAGGAAAACTGTTCACGACAGATGGAACTAAATTACCGGAGACTTGAAAACCAATTACGAAAAGTCTCCAAGTTTTGCTGTTCTTCGAGAAGTGATAAAAACTCGCCAACAACAACTGAATGCACGAGGCTATAAGACTTCTACTTTGATAAAGTTTCTGGTATTTCATCACATTTCTGATAAATTAAATTATCTGGTTTTCAAATCATCTAATAAAAAAGATTGATAAATTGATATAATATAAGTTATAATATACCTTATCCCTATTAGTATACTCTTTTGTGTTGGAAATTCCTTGGCTCGAGTCCACCCTTTAGAAAAACTTGTTCAAAAGATGTCTTTATTTTTGTCCATTTAAAAGAAGGGCTACAGAATACAAGGACTGGACCAGAGCGCCAGGGAGGGCGTTCCCGTGACTGACGCTGTCATGACGTCAGGGGCAGTAACGCCTGCTCCATTCCTACCGCTTCTCATAAGTATTCTCTGCTACAATAGTTTCAATTTCTTAGCAAAGCTGTAAAATTTGTATGATACCCTCTTCTTCAGTTTTAGTAGTGACACTACACAAAGCAATAAGTAGACTGTAAACAATTAGTCTAAAGATGTAAGAAGAAGACAGAGTTACAATAAAACTAACTAATTTGTAGGTAATAAACCGCTGTAGCATACTTTTAATTTGATTCCCCGAAACATTTCCCCGAAAACATACTTATAAAATAAAACACATAACAGCTGTTATAAATACTTAGGACACATAATTAATAGCGTATATACATATATGCACATTGGCATTACTGCTAACATAAAATATTCTGTTTAAATAAAACTGCTTTATAAAAAAAATATCCTTACCTAAAACTTACGGAATAGTTAATTTAATAGTTGAATTTAAACAATTGAAGTATTTTAATTTAAATTGACTCTGTCCAGTATAGACATTTGACTTAAAATTAAGTTTCATTTTTTTAATTTTTGTCATCAATAATTACTGTAGGTTTAAATTTGATTATAATTATTTGTATATTATATATCTAATTCCATAAGCCCAAATTTAAAAATGAAATTGTGAGCGAATGGGAGGTTGTAGAACGGTCTGGACATAACATTTTGGTGAAAAATATTCATTTTTCTTAATTGTGTACCGCAAATTGTTACGGAATAAAATAATTTCCATTTAAATAGCATTGGAATATACAGGTGTAAATCAGGTGATTTTAGTGTTAAAAATAGGTGATCGTATATAAATTGGAAAATTCAGCTATCATAACTACATCTGAATATGCAGTTTTGTGATGTGTTTTGTTATTATAGCTGTGTTATTGTATATATAGCCTACTATAGGGGCTATTGCCCCTACAAGCCACTAGTTTACATCTAATTATTCTGACAATTTTAAGCGCATTTTGCTAGTAAAGATAATTTTTGGAACATTTAACTTAAAGCTCCAGAAGAAATTACTTGAGATTCTTGGTAACTTTTTAACATAATGTAATCTCGCTTGCAACCCTTACATTAAGTATATAAAATTTTTTAATAAGGTTTATTTTAATTTGAAGCTGAGTATTTAAAATTTGTTGTTTTACATTTTGAATTATCAATAATTACCAGTACTCTAAGTTTAAATCTTATTATTATATTATGTATTTATCTATTGATATCTAATAATTCTGAGAGAGTTAGTTTTTAAGTATTTTATTAGTAAAGGTGTTTCTTGGTAACATTTCATAAAGTAATCTCATCTGCAACGTAACATTAAATAAATAAATACCTTGCTAAAACAGTCTGCTAGTAACTTGACCGCAACGCAACATAATATATTACCAAATTAATAGTTTCAGCCATTTAGTCTTCAACCGTGCATGCTCAGCGCGTCATGTTACCTCTGTGACGTAACATAGGAGGGGGCGAGAGGAAGGTTGGGACAGACGGCAAGCGCCAACATCAAACGAGTGGGCCAGCCCTTGTATTCTAATATCCCTGATTTGAAAGAGTGTATTTAAAGGCGAGAACAAACTCCGGGAGGTGATGAATCGACTAACATACTGATAAAATATGTCCAGGGAACATAGCTCCGGGAATGCTTTGTTTTCGAGTATTCCACCATTTTTTTTACAAAATACTTAATATTTTTGGAAGTACAAAAGATATTGAACTCAAACATTTGTTTTGTAACCGTTTATCACTGTACAAAAAACCAAAACGAATATTTTAATATTTTAAAAATGGCTGCCGTTTAAAACTTTTATTGTCAAATATCTCAAAAACCGCAAACTTAAAACAATTACAATGAACCAAAACATTTACTTTGTTAACGATCAACACAACGTTTTTCTTATTTTCCTGGTAACACAAAAATGATAAATCTCAAAACACAATTTCTTTGTATTATCTTTAACAATACAGAGACAAGTTCAGAAAAGAATTGTGTTCTGAATGTTTAGCAAATTCGGTTATCTTTTGAGCTGCGGAAAAATAAAACAGAAAGAGTTGTTTTAATTTAAAAAAAATATTTGTATTCTTTTTAATTGAAACTTGGCACATTTATTCTTCAGTTTTTATGTATTTAAGTTAGTAGTTAACAGAAAAACAAGATGATATTCCGTATTTATAGGCTACTTCTAAAAAAATTAAGTACATCCAAACAATAGTAAATTAAATTTAAAATAACGTAATAATCAAATACTTTGAACTTTACATAATATAATATACAAATGAAATGAAAAAACCCAAGAACTACCAATCGAAAACCTCAAAAAAGGTTGATGAGGTTTCAACTATTCTGAAATAATTGAACAAAAAATAAAACGTGGACACTTTTTGAAAAGTGTTTGTCAAAAAAAATGTTTACATAATGTCCATATACTTCTTGCATATTAAGAATGTAGCTGTCATTAGGAATTTGCTTTTCAGATCTGCAAACACACACATACACCCTCTTTCAATTGGAAAGATTTATTTATAATCCCCTAATCTAAAATGCATAATTGATTCTCTTCATTCGACACTAATTTTTATAATCAATATAATAATAAATAATATTTCTAATGAAAATATAGATTTTTAAACAAACCAGCTTTCGTGATATTAAGAATATATTAAGTGTTGAACTTTGGCAAATGTTTTCTGGAATTTAAACATTCAAGGAACAACAAATGTATGAAATTTATTATACGCATAAAACTAGGTTTTGGAACTATGTAATCTCTATATTAAATTTCCAAATCAGGTTTACTTAAACTACGTACATACAAAATATATGTAAATTTTAAATGTAGGAAAAATTTCATTTCTATTATTTGCATTTATTAAGTCAAATATTTTTAGCTGACGATATTTTAGGTATAATGCACTTACATAAGTGAAACACACCTCTACGGGAGTTATGCGCAACAAACTGACAAAAACGTAATTACTGGCGGATTGCTGATCATGAGCGACTCATTTATATTTATACGATATTTCTTTCTTTCATTTATTCAAATTTTGCGAGCGAAGACACAGATATCTAGTAGTTTCAATTCTAAATAAAATATAAAGTTAATTCAACATTAGATAAAAGGTAACTTTTTAATTTATATTCTTGAATATTTGTTAAATTGAAATTTAACTACTGCCCAACTAAGCCAAAAACTTAACAAAACAATATATTTGAATATTTTAAAATTTATATTTTTAAATGATTTTACTATTTTCTTAAACCCACCGAGGGCAGGCACAACAGGTTAAGACATCACGTCAAACTGTCACATCTAGCTGTCAGACCGTCTTTACTTGCCGAACCTCTTTACTCCTTCCCATTAGCTGTGTTTGTGCTAAAACAATAACATCATTGCTTTTAGACAAGATCCTTCCATTAACAAAATAAATAGGGTAGCCTCAAGGGCCTTATGGAAATTGCGAGGAAATAATGTAATAACGCTTTTAAAAACAACAATTTACAGTTGAAAATATTTTAATTAAATTGTGGTTCTAACCTAGAGTGCAATATTTAGTATAGTGCTGAAGTCTTGTTTATGCGTACACTATTATATTATTTTTTAGCTTGGATACACAGGCAAAATTGTCCTTAATTGATAAACATTTCTTCATCTTAAAATAATATTTGGACCAGAAGTTTACAGACATTTTTTGACACGGAAAGAACAAAAAGGTCGAAAACACCCCGGAACTAAAGAGTGAAGTGAATCAGCTGCAAAGGAAAAATACCTCCGCTCCCTTTTATGTTGACTCTAAGTCTACATTGTTTTTGGACCAAAAATTTTGTTTTTTCATTCTAAGTGTCACTTTTAGTATTGTTAGGGATTACAAATTAGATGACAAGGGTTTATAAATTAAGCTACAGTATTGATCGTGGTTCAGTGGTATTCTAATCATTTAATTACTTAAACTTTAAACTTCTAATCACAACTATATATATTATATCAGCACACTAAATCAAAGTCCAATTATTTATTATTATATTTTAACCGTATTTTGAACTGTACAATTTTATTAATCCTAATCATATCCAACTAATTAAATCCCAAACTAGTTGAATACAAATTAGTTAAAACATACAAACTTAATTTTTGAAATTTGCTCAACTCTTGTCAGTGGTTCGCCTACGTGATTTAATTATTTATTAATATACTAAATTTTATTAAAATTATTAAAATCTTCTCTCTCGTCAAGTCCAATTATTATTTATTCCCCTAATCTAACAAAATCCAACTTAATCGAACGTGTCCTAACCTAACCTAAACTAAACTAACCTAACCTATTTGTTTCAGCGCGATGACGAAAGCTCTACCACCATTGAGCGACGGCACCACCAAATTTTAT
The DNA here is from genome assembly GCA_018207615.1 of Philaenus spumarius. Classification (NCBI taxonomy): domain Eukaryota; kingdom Metazoa; phylum Arthropoda; class Insecta; order Hemiptera; family Aphrophoridae; genus Philaenus; species Philaenus spumarius. The sequence goes on along the minus strand of JAGFPH010007023.1, from coordinate 13,041 downwards.
TACAATATGTATGTCCAAAATAAAAGAAGATGGTTTAATTTTAGTGGTTATATTTAGAATTTATAGTGAGCCAATAAAATCACAAATATAAAATTTGACTGACTATCCCCACTCCTCCTTTAAGAACACGTTGTTTACTGTGACCAAAGACAATGCATTATATTGTGGTAGTTAAATGTCTTTTATTAGTGGAACACGAAACAACCTCTCGCAGTGACGCCAAGGAAATGCAGTTCGTGCCGGATATCTGGCTGAGAGCCATAATACTGCCCCCATTTATTGTTTCTTCAGAGTTATTTCTGCAATTTATCTAGTGTTAAGGTTAGATTTTGTCATTCAAGGTCTTCTGCCAAATATTTCTTCACTAAATAATCCTTCTTCAAGAAGCGATTAAATAAATGCTGTACCATAAAACGTTACTTATTGGATAATATTTGTTGAGTAAGATTTGTGGAATAACATTAACTAATTAGGGCGTTTGCTTTGACGTATTAAATCGTCTATAATGTACACTATATTAAACAGAGGAACATGTATTACGTTAACTAATTAAGCGATTTTTAAACTCTAACCTATTTTTACAGTAGAAGAAATATCTTGTGGCATATCTTAACATCTATGCAATAGAAATAAGATATATATAACTTAAGAAATATATTTCTATCTTGAAATATGTAATAGAAGAGAGTTTACTTGTGTTAAAATCACCAGATTACGTCATCTAGTATACATTATCCAGTTTTCGTTTGTCGGATAACGATATATTTAAAGTAGGGTAAAGGACTTCAGCAAAGATATTAAATATGCTGAAGTAGGCGAACGTGACAGTTGTTAATAAAAGTGGGCGAATAAGAAGGGAAGGCAATAACGCGTGCTCATACAATATGCGCATAACTCTATGGGGTATGGTCTGGTATCTGTATTATCCACATTTTCTCCATGTTTTGCTGCTGAACATTTTAGGTTCTATGTACATTAAGGTGGCACTAAAATACAAATTTAAGTTGCATATTTGCACACCTATATCTGAACTTATTTTGTTCTATTAACAATGCGTACCTAAATTATTTTTCAGTTTAAAAAAAAATTCGTCTGGAGTCTATAATTTAAAAATATGAATCAGTATTGGCCTTGGTGATTTGTGTGTCTGCGTAAATAATTGTAACCGTAGACTTAAATAACACTGCAAACATTTCGTATACAATATTTATGTTATTTGACAGATAATCATGCTTGTTTATGTTAAAGCACCCTGTATTTAGTTTGTTTACAATCTGTCACATGTTTTATGAGGTTCTCCTGATGAAGTGTATTACTTTTCCTATCAGGAATATTAAGTCCCGTGGGAAGTATTGATTACGTAGTTCAGTAAACTGGACGTCACGTCTCTTTAAATCAGGGAGAAAAGTCTCCCAATATATCCTGAGGGAGAAGTGGGTCTCACTAATTGGTTCTTTGATATTACAGTAAATATTATAAAGTTGGAGAACGCCAATATGGTATTTACAAAATGCCTTTCCTTAAATAAACCCGTAGACTTTTTTAAGCTTATATTTTAATGAGTATATAACTAGTGTCTGTATGTTTGTTTGTAACAGCGTTGGTGATCCCGAATGGTAGAACTAATGTATAATTTAAATAAACTGGACGAGTCCAAGTTTTACTTACGAGTTTTTAGGACACTGAGCAGACGGCTTAAAAACACTGTAAGACTATAGTATTGGCAAACAAAAAATATAAATTTTGCAATGACTTAAAAAAATCTTATTTCAATCGTTTTCCTAAAAAGTATTAAAGTTTATTTAACACGATATAAAGCATGCAATTGGATTTTAGCCAACTTTTCGAGATTGTCTTTGCAGTTTCTTTTAAATTAGATTTCATATCGTTTAATAAAGCCATTTTTAATTTTTATTAATATTTAATATTAAATTTGTTATTAGATACTCATACAACAGTTTACAAGATATATTGCATATAGAGAATACAATTATGTAGTAATATTTTTCAAAGCTGGCGTGCTATATATGACTTGTACATAAAGAATACGCTGAAGTCAGATTTATAGCCTCGTGCGGAGGGCGTTAGTGGTGGAACGAGTTAGTCCGGAACAGAGCCTGGACTTGCTCTTGAGGTTCTAATGAGTTTAACAGAAGCCAGTAGTATTTTATAAATTCTGGACAGCAAAGAGTCCGTTGTACGTATATATATATATATATATATATATATATATATATATATATATATAT
>JAGFPH010007023.1:434-10692 GCA_018207615.1 Philaenus spumarius | reverse complement strand
TATATATATATATATATTTCTAGCCCTGCTCCTTTTTCCTTTCCGGGTGTGTTGCACCTTAGAGATATCCGATTGACATCTCTATATCTGGAGTACAGAAAATGTATAAAGTGCGAAGTTGGTTTATATAGGCGTTTCACATAATTCTAGAACTATATAAACCAATATAATCACAATATATACAGTATTTTAAATAGTTTGCTCTTTTGCCATTCCGTGACTTTTTGATCCTTAGAGACATCCGAAAATGGCCGACTTATAAAGCCTTGGAATACATTTATATATTTTGCGCCTTTGAGTACTCCTCTTCCGAGTATATGTTCAAGGAGGCGTGGCTAAGCTTCTGCGCACCCAGAGCGCTTTGTGGTGTGATTTTCACGCCTGTTTCCACTCCGGGTGTGTTGCACCTTAGAGATATCCGATTGACATCTATCTCTATATCTGGCATACAGAAAAGGTATAAAGCGCAACGTTGGTTTATATAGACGTTTCACATACCGGTAATTCTAGAATTATATAAACCAATATTAATCGCTTGTAATATTTTAAGTTTACTCTTTTGCCATTCCGTGACATTTTGATCCTTAGAGACATCCAAAAATGGCTGACTTATAAAGCCATGGAATACGTTTATATATTTTGCGCCTTTGAGGACTCCTCTAGCGGGCTATACAGGATCGGATTGTATTCATTGAAATAAATAAAAAATAATTAGTAACTTTTTTTCGAATTCGGCTTAGTTTAGTCACAATCCGTCATTTTGATTTTTTACAAAACCTCACTGTTACTCCAGAAATAGTTGAGATATCGAGTTCAAATTTGGAATAAGTATTTTGTATGTTACGATTTACAAGACAAGTGTACTAAATACAAATAATTTATTTTTATAATTTTCAAAATGCCTGCCGTTACAAATTTTTAAGGTAACTGCCTACCTTGTAACTTTTATAGGCCTAGTCATGAAATGGTCTACAAATTGATATAGGAACCTCATTTTTTTAATATTATTCTTATACACATGTTGTGTATATGTAGTATACATTTGATCAAAATCAGGAAATATTTTAAGAGAAATTATATTTTTACCGAAGACATGTAGGCCTACACTTTTAGTTATTGAAAACGCTTGTTCAGTAAAACTTAATTTTCTCTAACACTATTTACCAATTGTTAAAAATGTATGCATAAACATGCAATACCGTACAAAAATAAACACAATTCATTAATATTTAGATACACAAACTAATACTTGTATACAAAAATCCTATCAAATCCTAGTATGCAATAAATAATTCCTTCAAATTCCAGTATCCGACAACCCCATGATTACAAAATGTGTAATGACAATTACATGATGAAAATGTGTAATGGGTCTCATGTTTTCACAGAATGTGAATATATATTTTATTTATACGTGTGTTAAATTTAGTTTAAATCGCTCGCCACTAGATGTAAATCATTGCTTATTCATACATAGCTAATACAGTTTTACAAATAACATAATTAAAATTAAACGAATCTAGCTGACTTTATCACAGAATGCTTAAGCCTATATAAACTTATAAACCTACATCGATAGCTAAAAGCACAATCATTTTTTATGTCCACTTTTTGGCCAAAATGAGATATTTGTATCATTGTTAAGGTGTATAGCTCTTTCTAGATGCACAAACATTGTATGTCCCTTCCAAATAATAATAATTGTGGTGAAGTTTAAAAAAAAATTATTATGAACAAGACAGCTTTTGTTTGTGCACACTTATTGTATGTCCTCACATACAAGTTTTCACAGCCATCATCAAGTCTAAGCTTAATGCCTGTGTGCCCACTTATTGTATGTGTGGACTTGCAACATCTGAACACATCAAGATTATAATCAACAGGCAATTTAATTATATGCACACATGTAGTATGTCCACAAGTCACTTAAATTACTTGTGCGCAAAAAAAGTGTGCCTTAGGCTATTATATTTCATTAAAGCTGGCAGAACTAATACAAATTAGCTTAAAGGTTTTATTGTTGTCTAATAAAATATTCTAATGCATTCATTTATAAGCCTGTTAAGTATTTATAGGTTTTTGGAAATTCCCCCCCCCCCCCCCCATAGTTAGAATCTTCTTTTTGCCTTTACCGAAAGTTTACATAAATGGACATACAATTATTGTGCTTTTAGCCATTGATATATTTAACTTAAGAGGCGGTCGGAGTCGGCCGCGCGGTCCGCCTGCCCTTCCGTCTTTTTAACATGGGACGAACTCTTAAATTATGTAATATTGGCTATGCGTGAAGATTGTAAATTAAAATAAAATGGTACAAACAAATAAAAAGTATTTACCAACACGTTAATGTAGAAAAATGTTGTATTTACTTTGTACCGACTCGAAAAACAGTGAAAACAAATTGTTATTTTCCCATAAGAAACACGTACATTTAGGGTCACTTTGTCGACGTTTTAAAATTGATGTACAAGCTAAATATAAATAATTATTCTATAAAAAGTACACTCATACTATTGCAATTGTCTCTATCATTTACTTTAGTAATTTTAACCGTGTTTACTATTTATACTAGGCATTTTAAAATATGTTAGCATTTGCAATGAAAAATACAGGCCGCAGTAGTTCGGCCGTAACCCTGCAGATAGGGTTGGCGTCGCTCGCCGATCTTCTATACCTTTTCCCGCCCTCCAGTAGTACAGTACAACCAATGCTCGGTCCGTCAACTTGAAGATTTCGGTTGTTCTTGTATTCCAGTGATTTTATGCTAAATTACAATATTTGCATTTATATTTGTACAATATTTTTTACTGAAGTAAACAAAACTTATTGGCATGGCTACATGTTTGTTATCCTTACTATGCGTGTTTGAAACAGGCAACACCGGTAAAAATAACCTATTTTAAATTTTTACAGTTTCAAACAATTTGTGACAGTAAATATTATAATCTTATAAGTCACAAGCAAACCATGTTGCAATATAAAAAACCAAGCTGGACAACTTTTTAAAATCATCAGTAATGAATTGAAATAATTATTGAATTTCTGTTTAAATATAATATTTACAACTAATGTTCAATTAGAGAACTCAAGATTTCAATATTTACTTATGAGAGGTAGGCTACTAATAATGTCAACGCGATTCTTATACATACGGGCGGACATGCATTTTGTAAGCATTATCGCCATCTAATCATTTTCTATTACGGGTAAAGGCCAGGCAGTCTAGCTTGTGAACGCGTATAAACAAATAACAGTGTTCTTCACCAATGACTACATATCAATTGATATGTAGTCATTGTCTTCACTTTATTGGCCGGTCTGTCTCTCGGTCTCCCTCCCCCTCTCTGATAGTATATAGGCCTAGTAACTTTTGGAATAAATTAATGATAAACAAACTACACATTTGCAAATTTGTTTTTGTAAATTATTAGTTCTCTTTATTTTGATTACTACTGTGTTCTTTTTTAACTAGAGTTAGACAAAATTGTATTACTTGGATTTTAACAACTGAAATGCATACGGTATAGTATATATTGTAATATTTTCTATTTTTGGGTTGTAGGCTACATTTTTATATTTTATATTCTAAACCTTTTTATCTCATGATATTACTGTATTAGATAAGGATTAAACATTTGCAAATTGTTTTTTATTTTTACATAATTTAATAAAATCTAAAATCTGTATGTATCTGTTTTCTGTTTAACCATCACAGCGAGTATTTTTATAATGTTATTGTTAATTGCCTCGTTGCATAATGAAATATATTTCTTAGTTGAGCTGTGATTGTTTTATGTTTTTAATTTTGGGGCCCTCAGTCAATGTCTTGCATACACCGTGAAAATAAAATAATATTTGTTTTAATTCTTCAAAAATGAAATTGAAGGTAAATTGAAATAAATATACATTACAATAACCAAAAGTAAACGCTTGTTTTAGTAATACAGTGCAAATAGTCGGATTCTGAGAATAATGGTTACCGGAAAAGTCACATCCGTCTGAGGCAAGGAAATATATTTGACTACTGAAGAAGTAACACTTTCCGAATCATCACCCCCCAAATTCAAATCCTATTTACGCCACTGATGCGAGCAAACTACAATTAAGTCTCCCACATTGTCCCTCAGCTCGATATCAAAATAGGACAACAAGGGCTTGGCACCCTTTTGCCAGCCTCGTGACACGTTTTTGAAACTAGAAAAGTTGTACAAGAATTGTATTTTGCAAAGAATAAAGCTGCAAATAAAACAAATATAATTTTATTCAAATCAATTGCTTGGAAAAACTATTCATGTTGGCAATAAGCATCATGTAACCATAAAGAGTGCCTATTTGCTTTTTGATTTTTTAAATAATAGAAGAACTCTACTTTGATGTGTTCAATAAAACATAATTATTTCACACAAAAAGATTAATTAATGTAAATGAATCATCGTTAAGATTATTGTAGTCTTATTATTATGTATATGCAATTCAATAGCACTCCACTGAATTTGAATAATATTATTTTGGAAATGTTTTAAAATTTAATAAAATAAAAAATTATGTTTTTAAATATGTGTATAACATAACTTACATGGTTTTGCGTGAAAGTTATTAAACACCCAATATTTTATGAAAAAAAAAACAACTTTTGAATTCGTTTTTTCCTTCCATACAAATGATATATTTTTTGATTGCGGGACCAAGTTATCATGGTTTGCACAGTGTAGTTTTTGTGCCAAGTAGGCGTGACAAATCAAGTGGTTTTGTGTGACATAGCTTTATCCAAAACCCTACCACTTTTACTTATCCCGTTTGTTTGGAACCTTTGACAGTAATGAATGAAATTGACGTGCGTTTCATTGTTCGCCTGACAATTTTAAAGAAACACGACAAAAATAAAATACATCTTAATGTAATAATATGAAACATGATAAGGAAACAAATGCAATAGATATTTACTTGGGTCTGTAATATCCTAAGGGTTTTTGGAATTATAGTCAACCAGAAAAATGACAAATAATATGACTTTGGTATACACAAACTTTGAAAGCTGTAGCTGAAGGTATTGAAGAAATATTGCTAAAACAATGCTATTACAATTACAATATTTGCATTTATATTTGTACAATATTTTTTACTGAAGTAAACATGACTTATTGGTGTGGCAAAATGTTGTAAGAAGAGGCGGGTCGCCGGAATACTACCCCCCGGAAAACTACCTCCCCAAGCAGGTTCCTACGTCATTTTGACGTCAGAGATCGGGGGGGCAGTTTTCCAGTCACGCACACTCAAGTTTCGATGCGTTTGTATTATCATTTTATATAATTAGAATTAAAAAAAAAACTAGAGGACTAACCTAAACTGTTTAGTCACAGTATGTTTCCGATAACAGTATAATTGTAGGAACCTGCTTGGGGGGGTAGTTTTCCGGGGGGTAGTATTCCGGCGACCCGCTTTTGCTAGGGGGGGGGGGAGTATTCCAGTCGCGGACACGGCTCCCATATTGGTTAGTTGGCAGATTTCGTGACGTCACGTTTCACCTGGGGGGGTAGTTTTCCGGGGGGTAGTATTCCGCATCCCCGAAGAGGCGAGCGGTACGGAGCAGGGTAGAAAGTGATCTTGACATCATACAAGCTGTCGCGTCATTATTTTGACTACCCCTCACTCGATTCACAGAAGGTCGTTGGCCTAAATTTCGTGGAACAAGCGACAACCTGGCTCCCTTTCATTCTGATTCAATGTCGATTGTACTTTGAACTGAATACATAGGCTACAGTTGATTCATTACAAATAGTATTTTTGTTTGGTTGGAGTATAAGTGCTGTTGTTATGGAGCTCGATTGGCGCCATTAAATAATATTCTTTATATGTCACACAATTAAAAAAAAAGTAGTTATTATGTAATACTGTATATCTAAAGACAATATGACCTACTGGCGCATATTCATATTGCCCGCCAGTCGACATCAAGTTTGCTCTAGTTTATACAGTAATCTAAAAAAAATAATAACTAAAAGTTATTATAAGTCACCCAAGGCCATAAGTCAAACCGGGCGCAGGCCCCAAACCGGTTTGCGATAATATAATAAAAAGCAAATAAAAAGAAGATAGAAAAAAATAAGAAAATACAAAACGTTTAGTTTTTTTTAGTAGGCGTTTAACCCTCCAAGCGGCAATGTAAAATAGTTTTGAGTTTTTGCCACTTTCAAGCATATTTTCATAAATTCGTAAAAAATAGTAAATTAACTCTAATCCAAAAGTGTTCCGTGGCTTTTTTATAGGAAAAGGTCTTAAAGAATCGAAATGCCAGTAAAAAATTTATTGATATAAAATTATTAAAGTTATTAGCTCAGGAAGTAAAACATGTTCAGTAACGGAGGAAAAATTTCAACTTTAGGCCTACATAAAAAGAAGTAAACATTTTTTGTAATTCTTTAAAAAATATACAAAACATAAAATTGAAATGTATACTTGAAAATTTGATGTAACCATTTATATTGGTCTCAGATATTCTAGAATGAAACAAATTGTCTAAACGTGTGACATATTTCACCAAAAATAATGTAAATAAAGTTATATAACACTGTAAAATATGGTTTATAATTTCTTTCAAGATAGAAAAAAGTTTTGTAATTTAGGTCTAAATAGAAGTGCATAAAAATAAATATCAATTTAAATAAAAAATCAGAAAACACATGCTTTTATGTTCCTGCGACAAGAAACGCTACTAAAACAGGTTTTTTTTTTGAAAATGGAATAACGAATATATAGTTTATTAAAATCGAATTAATTTATATCAAATTGTAGAGAACAAAAAATCATAGAACTGAACTGTATATTTGAATTTTTAGGTAGCTGGCTGGCCCGACTGCCAACTTACTGTATGCAGAGTATAATAATGTCAACGCGATTCTTATTGACGAACCTAAATTTTGTAAGCATTCTCCCCCTCCTATCCTATTACGGCTGAAGGCCAGGCAGTCGAGGGTTGTGCTACCTCACTTTGTGCAGGCAGCGCTCCAAGCAGTGATACGGACAAACTTGTAGAGAGCGACTCTGGTGCTTACTTTGGAAACTAAAAGGCAGTTTTCATATCAAGTCCTGCCGCCTCTTAACTATTATTGTAAAATTAGGAAACTAAATAAATGCATTATTTTTATTATTATTCACAATAAACTGTTTTTTTTAGGTTATTTATTTTTATAACAATTCAAGTTTTGTGTAAATAAAAAAAAATTGTGTAAATCTTTCTGCTAGCCCATAAGTCTACCCCATCATTAGCTACTTTCTTCCTATTTTATTTTACATTTTGTTAAAATAAAATTATATTTTATTTTATATTGCCATAATTTTAACTCACATTGTATATTGTCCTAATGTATAACACACACGTTGTAGGCCTACGTTGATTACATTACAAATAGTAGTAGGCTATTGAAAAAATCCAGACAGCTAATGAATAAAAACCGACAATTTCTCATAAGAAATCTTGAAAATATTTAAAAACTGTATTAAAGTATTTAATAATTATTGCAATTAATTCAATTATTAATTAAAATAACCACAAGAATAGACTATCGTACAACAGTTCAACAGTTGAATCGCTTTACGTAGTAAAACTCAGCTGGAGGCAGTAACAGACACACGTAATTTATTTTGGGTGTAAAAACTAGGTTCTCGCGCGATATCTCAAGTGGCAAGAACGAACGGTTCAACTGTACTGTACTATAACCCCAGATTGTTGTTATATTTGTTTAAAATATAATTAACCACAGCTCATATTTTTATTCATACAAAAGAAAGTATAGGCGAATATGAAGAAGAATGTTTACATCAACTACGCCGCCTCAGCTATCCAATACAACCTTGCTAAGCCCACACTCAACAAGAGGCCGAGTCCTTGTTTTTTTAAAACGAGCTAAATAAAAGTATTTTTTTCTTCATTCAAATTTGCCGATCATAAAAATTTGCCGCCCCCAAAAGTTTGTCGCCCTGGGCTGCAGCCCCTATAGCCCCCCCCAAATCCGCCACTGTATATGGGAGAGAAAGAGATGGAACTATCCCTCTTACTCTAGACTCTAGACCAAGGCTTAGACCATACACAATACAGAGCGCAGATGGGTTTGGTTAAAAGTAGTAGTATAAGTTAGTAAAACTGGCAACATTGTTGACATCGTTAAGTCCTTATTTCCAAAGGAATATATGCTACACGATTGACGTGGGAATAATCTTAAGTTCAAACGTATTCAACGTAATTCAAGGAACCGAGAAAGCTGGGAATTGAACGGACGTGCTTTTTTAGGAGAGCTTTAGAAAAAATAAAATATCTCGTATTTTAAAAGATACGTAATAACTAATTAGCGGATCATACACGGTATAATCGATAATTACTATAGGCCCCTTTGCTACCACGAAAACCATATATAGGCATACTCCAGTAATTCTATTAGAAGTGACAACGCAATCTTCTAAACGGACGTGGTAAATTAAGCTGATCTAAATATACATAGCCTATATATGTGCAGAATAATCTGCTTAATATTTTTTTTTATAAAACCCTACAAAGAGATTCTCGAAAATCTCAAAAAATACTTCTGGTCAAAAAAGTTGCTTCCGGTTGTTGGAATTTTTTGGCTAACGAACTCGTCTGAGTGACGTAGACAAACCACGTGTGTAACAAATTTGGACCAAAACTGACTTAAAATGCGGTCATTAGAGTACGAACACATATAGACGTAGCCTATACATAATTTTTAATGACACCCCAAAACGTGTTCTGGGGACCATGATATGTGCTCATTTACTACTCTCTACCGTAGGTCTTAATTGTCAATGCAATAGCTTATATTTTCATGGAAATTCGCTAATACCTGTAGCGTCTTGTGAAGTTGTTTATTTTTAAATTCTGTATGATTTATAGAACTGTACAATACCGGTAAGCTATAAATAAGTTATAGGCATAAGATTTGCTTTCAGATAATAATGTATAAATACATAATCATTTCATATAATGTAGTTTATTCGTAGACCAGGATGAGTAAGAGTTTAAGAGGCTTAAACCAAACGTTTAAATATTTTATGGCTAAAGTAGCCTATGGTTTAGTCATTTAGCCTCAAATGTCTGTTTTTACTGTAGACCCTACTAATAAAAAAACCTATATATAACAAGGTTTTTACGCTGGGTTTCTTTATTATTTACTTCCAAAGAAATAGCGAAATTTTAATTAGGCCTACGACTTCAAACCGAAAATAGGCCTACATCAAGAATAAAATTCACTGTTTTTCTTTTGCTGAATTTTAAAATAAATATGCACTTTTTAAGTAATCTAATTATTGTGACACAAATGATTAACGCTTTCGCGTTTGTTGTCTATTTTTTATAAATACCGTAGGCTATATTTTTAACTTTTAGTACGGTAACTAAAACAAATGTTACACTTAAAATACATTGTTTAAACAAGTGTTGCAGCCAAAAATTAAGTTAAGAAAAATGCTTGCTCTACAATAACCATTTTTCCAAAGCACGGTGTTTAGGCCTATTGTTTCACAAATTCAAGAAGGAAGAGCACAATAGTTTTTTAAACTTAGGCCTATACCCTAGGCTTATACTCTCCTAAACACAAAAAAACGACAAAATCTGTTAACCTACACCAGGTTCACATCTCAAATGACTGTTTTTACTGTAATTGCCTGTAGGCCTAATATAATGAGGCTTATTTTTTTAAGATGACTTAATTTTTACTTGAAATGAAAAATGAAATATACCAATTTATTTGAGTTAGGCCTACTAAAATTCTCTGTTATTTCTTTTGCTGAATTTTAAACTAAACATGCACTTTTAAGTAGGCCTACTGTATATCTACTTATCGTATAGTTATTAGATTATGATCTAGAATTTAGAACAAACTAGATTCCTCATTTAAAACCACCTAAATTAACAGCTGAAGTAAGAAGAAATGTAGAAATTAAGTTAAGTAAATACAAATACTATAATATCATCTAAAACCGTCAATACTTTATTGAAAATGCATCACAATATTGCAAATAAAAAAACATTAGAAAACCATTAATCAAAACTTGATGACTAGGTCAAATTATGGCGGCAGCCATTTTATTATTTTTTAACCAAGGTAACCACAGAGCGACGGGCGGGGTTATCTTGTTCCTAAGTAGCCTATCAGAAAATTGTAAAGCCGACCGTATGAAAAAAGTACGTCCGTAGAAATTATAAAATTAGTAGTTTATAATATTTAAATATAACAATCCTTTATGT
>JAGFPH010007022.1:51009-66215 GCA_018207615.1 Philaenus spumarius | reverse complement strand
CGGGTTGTACCAAAACAAAGGTTAGCGGTCCTATATGTGCAGGTTTTATTTGTATTTTGAAAATATTTATGTTAATTGGATCAAAAATGGAAAATAAACTTTTCTTATGAAGATTTAACATGGGGTAAAATTTAAACTTTGCACATCTTTGAAGAGTTCACTTGAGGTTTCCACTGAACCGTTTTACACGCGGTTTGTTTTCAAAGAAAGATCAATCATTCTATATTTGCACAATTTACTTACATTTTTGAAATAATTTCATTTAGAATGTAATAAAAGAACTTTTTAATACGTATTTTATCATCAATTTAAGTTTTCCTATCCAGCTGATTATTAAAACACGTGATTGTGCATCTAAGAACAAACAATTGTAGCAAAAGGAATCAGCTGGCTTAGAGAAAATTATTAGTGGTCAGTATTTTTCAACGAACAAATTCACAGGATCAGTTGAACGTTAAACACATAGTGCATAACAGCTTTAATACCAATAAATAAGCAACATTATGAAAAGCTAAAAAACAACAATTGAAAGATGAAACTTATATCATTCAAATGTGTGCACAAAAACATAAATCGTGTGTGTATGTTGCCGATAAGACAGGTAAAATAAATTAAACGTAATTTTAGGTTAGGCCTAGACTGAAAAAAACAACTTCTTGAATGTATTTACATTCATTGCCATAGCAACAAATTGATTAAAATAACAGATAAAACACTTGATTTGGACGTCCAGCTTTTAGTACAAAATAATATTTTAAGTTAGGCCTAGGCTCAACCAACACATGTTTCAACACACACAAACCAATAAAAACTAGCTTTAAGGAATTTAAAAATAAGAAAAAACTTTGTTACATCCTAATTAAAAATAAATAAGACATATTATAGTAGGCCTATTTATTGATAATATACGGTAATTGATAGTAACTTTTTGGTAAGGGTTTTGATTAAGTGTAGGCCTACACCTGAGCCTTACTGGTTCTTTTAACATTATTTATCATATTAGTTTTGAGGTTATTATTAATCCTACACCTTTATTATAAATAAAACATAACATATCTTTTTAGAAGGTTCCATCGGAGGCTGGCGTGCGGAGCACGCAGGGGTTTGCCCTAGTAATATTAATAACTTCTATAAATCATTTGATCTATCAATATGAAATAAAAAGCAATTGAAAGATAATATTTGCATCTTTCTTTAAATATATATATAATAACGTACATAAATAAAAAATTTAAATAAATAGGCCTACAGTTTTATAATCCTTATAATTGTACACATTTACCGAGTTAAAAATCCCCGCCAGCATAGTTAGGTAGGCCTAGATAAAGTCTGTTGTTTTTAATTTTTTAATAATTTTTTTTTAATGATGTATTTCTGATGTGATGATTTAATTAATCTGCCTGTGATTCTTCACGGGGGCTTGCTAGCTTCCTACATAATCTTGTTGAAACATTACAAAAGTGTGTATATAGTATTTTACTGAGTTTCACATAAACTTTTGCCCAACACGTTCTTGTTGCAGATCCTTCGTTTTAACAATATTAAAACTCCTATAAGAAATTAGTACATTTGTTTACATCAAGAGTCAGGGTCGGTTCAAGGGGTTTTTCGGCACATGCGAGGTCAGTGTTTATCGCCCCTCTCTTATAAACTTGTTCGTCTTTTTAATAATTTTATTGTTTATTACAAATTAAAATAATAATTCGACCACGCAGCTGAACCGCTGACGTGAGTTAAGCGAATTTCCAAAATTAAATTTATATATGTTTTTGGGTTTCAAACAACTATTTGGGAAATTCATCTACTCGCGAAGGTGCTGCCAGCATGTACCAAATATATTGCCATCGGTCACCACGGTAAAAGTCTTGGATTTAATTCTGGGACTTTAATGGTATTTTACGTTTTGATTGTTTTTAGGGGATCCAGATGGGCACACATATATACATAAAGTTACTTCCGGTAAAAAATGTGGCCTACTTCCGGTCAATTTTTTTGGCTAACCACCAGTTCAAGCGACTTAGAAACCCAATGTGTGTACCAAATTTGGTCCAAATCGGAAGTAAAATGCGTCCGTTAGAGTGCGCACACATACATACATAAATGTATATATCGGGTGTCCCACGAAGAGGTCCCTATTTTTAAATTAATATATTAGATGCACCGAACACTCTACAAACCTGAAACTCAACAGTCCTAACATACACATATGTAAAAGAAATACACCTGAGTATCAGTTAATTCTGACACATTAGGACAAAATGGTGGGATATCAAAGAAATAGTACCTTTTCGTTAAAATAGTTTTATTTGCTTAAATGTTACAACATAATTATTGAATTTTAACGATGTTACTAAGCACTAAACAACGTTAGGGAACTAAAGATATAAGTAACTCATAAATAAAAATAATCTATTTGATCCATAAACCTTATTCAAACTGATGTCCATCGATCGCAATGCACTGATGACAACGAAATAGAAAAAAGTCATACGCTTTGCTGAACAACTCTCGAGGTATCAACAACAGTTCCTCTTCGATCAACCTCATTTTAGTTCATCGTCTGTCGCAATGTTATGACAATAAACCTTCTCCTTCAAAAAGCCCCACAGAAAAAAGTCACAAACAGTCAAGTCTGGAGACCTTGGGGGCCAGTCTATGAAGCTGCTGCCACGACCTATCCAACGGTTAGGAAGATTTTGGTCCAAAACGTAGGTTTACCCTTGAAATACGATTGCTGATTTTGTTGTTTTTTTTTTGTTTTTCCGCCATTTTGTTTGGATCAGTCAGAATTAACTGATACTCAGGGGTATTTCTTTTACATATGTGTTAGTCACAACTGTAGAATTTCAAGTCTGTAGCGCGCTCTATACGTCTGTCATATCAATTCAAAAATAGGGACCTCTTCGTGGGACACCCGGTATATGATTTTTAATGACACCTCAAAACATGTTCTGGGGACCATAAACGGTGCTCATTTGCTACTTCCGACCTTGGTGGGTCATACCATAAGGGCAACTGCAATAGCTCATTTTTCCTATAGAAATTCGTTAATAAACAATCAAGTACATACGATTTTAGAAATAAATTGAAATAATGTTTTGAACAAACTGTTATAAAACGATAAGAATATATGTGATCATAGATACAAACTGTTTGAAACATGTAATATATATGTTAATGAATCAAAAGTATGTATTTATCGTGAAAGAAATTAACAACAAACTAAACACTCACACTTTTGTGCGATATTATTATTATATGACAAAATATTATTATTAGTGAATTGTACATAATTATGAATAGAAAACCTAAAAGGAAAATAACAAACATAATATCGTAGTTTATATTTACATTAGAATAATAAGTACAGTAGAGTCCCACTAAACATACAT
Source organism: Philaenus spumarius (assembly GCA_018207615.1). Taxonomy (NCBI): domain Eukaryota; kingdom Metazoa; phylum Arthropoda; class Insecta; order Hemiptera; family Aphrophoridae; genus Philaenus; species Philaenus spumarius. Next base: position 62,823 of record JAGFPH010007022.1, on the reverse strand, counting down.
AGAGCCTAAGCTAGATGAAAACGCCTGAAACCAAATTGGAATGAAAGTTGGTTACTTACAGTACATGTCGGCTCCGTTTATACAATTCTGTAGAATCATTGTTAATCACTGCTAAACACAAAAAATAACAAATTTACACACACTTAACTGTACACCGTCCGTTTTTCCCTTCCTTTGCGTTGCGTTTTGGTTAAGGGAAATTGACAACACATTGATCCCAATCGGCCTGTTGGAATTGTCCGGCTTTGTTTCCTTCACGTTTTCCATCCGTCAATCAATAGTAGTGTTATTGCCACCGTCCTGTTTTTCTCCTCCATTTTCGTTATCTCGAAGGAATTTTATTTTTTCTCAATCTTTTTTCAAGACGATGCGGTACTAACGGACAGACTGCGGAATGACAAAACGGACAGTTCGAACAACCTGGTGAAGAGTGTTGTTCATCGTAGCATAAGGCGAGGTCAAGAGCATTTGGCGCGTCAAGAACGCTTGCCTTAAGAAGTCAATACGTTGATATTATTCATCCGTTTCCGAATTACCGCTAAACCAAACAGTGTTCGGCCCCAATTAGTTGGGAATAGCGGAACTCTACTGTATCGTAAAAAACTTTATGAACAAACATTTAAAAGCAAACTCTTCTCGCTTTTAGCTTGGCAAAGTCCATCAAAATTGAATCAGTATCAATAGTGTTTGAAATTTGGTTTGCAATTGCGAATGTTGCCAATCCACTTAGTCAGTCCTGAAAAAGGGTCGATCGCAGGTAATTTTCGATTACCTCCAAAGTTTATATTTCACTTTAATAGCGCCACAAAATCTAAATACGATTGTACAACGTAAAATGAAAAAAACGCCGGCTTAAACCTTGTTCCCACAGCCAGTGTTTTCGCAGGTCATAGGCGGCCCGGTGTCGGTATACGTGTCGCCTGTGTATTATCAGACGGAACCGTTCCGACGGCCCATGTCCTGTGGTGAGTTAGGTTAGGTTAACACCTCGCCCGCCTGAACGGCCACAGGCCTTTGATGTGCCACGTTTTTCCCGTTTTGTACGGGAACGGTTCAGGCCACCCCGGACGTCAGGCATACACGGGCAAGCTGTTCCCACGACCAGTTATCTGATGGATGGGAGACGAGGCCTTATGGACGGCAGGTCGTGGGAACAAGAGTAGAACAGTGGTATTTTGGTGTATAAAATTCTTTGTTTCAAAACCTTGCCACTAGCCAGTGCCATTACTTTCATCTCTCACCATTCACTAATAGGCGCATTATATCAAAAGTTCAATATTATTTAGAACGTCTTCATATCTTTAGGTTATCAGTTTGGTATAATTCTTATGTCTATAGTTTTACGCTAGTAAGTTTTAAATTTCCTTACCTTCTGACTCTTTCCACATCTGGGTCATCAAATTTAACTGTACTCTTCCTTGGATTGAACGTAGCATCTTCTTTGTTCATGAATACCTGTAAAGTAGAATTATTTTATTGTAAAATATACGCAAAATACTTTTAGCTATGACAAATAGGTACGGTATAATATTTTCTGGAAAATATGGAAGAGTTAAAATTTTTTTTATTACTAATTATTTTGACATTTGCCATCATTTGTGTGTTAAAATCAATACACGACGTTTCGGAAATGTGAATAAAGTTAACCCTTTCCTGGTATTCCGTACTAATCCGTAGTAGGAATTTAAATGCATATAACTTCGCCATCTGTTGGAATATTTTAAAACTAACTTCAGAAAGGTGTTCAGAGAACATTTTACAGTACAGTTGTATATCATTTGTTATTTCTTCCAGCTGTTTAGGGCTTTAGATCTGTGTTTATAATCATCTGTAGCACAACTTTTTTAAACCAAGAGTCACGTAAAACATGGCTAGACTGAATTTAAAATACATGGTTAATTTTGTGATTTATTAAATGTAGTTTTGTAGTAATTGAACACAAAACAGACAGTTTATGGCCTAACAAATATAAAGTGTCTCCTAACATTTTTGTAAAAGTTATAACTTTGAGTGAACTTATTTTTCAATTTGTTTTTTATTTGGACTTTTAAAAAAAATTCAGTGCTGCATTAGGTAATTAAATATACACATTTTGTATATACCAATATAATATTAAGATATGGTAAAAATTTCACGTATATTGAATAAGTAGTTAATTAGTTATCGTAGTTTGAACATTAACTGAATATAAGTGACAGATTTGGCCGTTTAAGAGGTCTGGTATGAGGCACTTGGTGTCAATTATGAATACCGGGGAAAGGGTTAATAAAACGAAAGAGTTCAAAGATTAAAATAAACCTCTAGCATGTGTTCCGACGGAATTATCGGAAAAAGTTAGGTGCGTAACCAGAAAATATAAAATTTGTGCAGGTTTTAAAACACAAAACACTCTTGGGCAACATCTCGTCTAAACTAAACCTAAAAGTTTAAAAAGTCAAAGCTCTAGTATTGACTATTGCCTGAAGGACATGATTCATGTTACTATTTACAGCAGGGACGTAGCCAAGGGGGGGGGGGGTCCAGCCCCCCTTCCTTTCATTATGTCATGTCAAAAGATTGAGTTCAGTTTATTTTTCGGTCATATCAAGATGGTAGCAACGTGCATGGCAGTCAGTGATAGAGATAGGATAGCCTATTGTTGGGAGATTCCGGTATCAAATTCTCGGTCATTCCGATTATTAAAGTATTTGGAAGGTTCCGATTATTTCCGAACGTTCGGAATCATCCTGTTATGAAAGCGAAAACGAGAGTCTGATTCCGAGTTCATGCAAGACAATCTAGATCGGTCAAAAGTAATATATTCGGAATAATCTAAAATAGGGGATTGTTCTATTTAATTTATGGAATTGATTTCAGACTAAAACGTAAATTATGATTGTGTATGTGTAATCACTATATATATATTTTATGATATAATAACTATATTAATGATATAAAAAGGACAATAAATAGGCACTAAAACTTATCCGTGAGGAAAGAAGGGTCTCATTTTTTCCAGAAATTCGCCTTCACATTTTCTTTAGATGATTTAGCGGAATCCACAATAAAAAAAATTCTAGCGTTTAATAAACTCGGTTATTCTCTTATTCTGTTCCAGTCTTAAACAAAACTAATACGTTTTGATTTACTCTTTTTTCAGCAACATTTTTTGATTGCTAACTTAATAATTTGCATATTAATAGAAATGACTTCGTTCGTTCAGAAATAAGGAAAGCTTAGACTAAGCGATTCATCTTTCTTGCATAAGTTAGTTTCAATCAATTATTGGTAATGAACACAGATGGGACAGTTGAGTTGTTTTTTTCTTCCTTGACTAATTTTGATGTATGAGTAGTTTCTGACAATATTTTTAATAATTCTACTGTTTACCTGAAAAAAAAAACATTTGTCATTTCATAGATGACATTGTATAGAATAAATAAATAAATAACTTTTTTCAGGTAAACAGTATTTATAGGCCTAGCCTAAATTATTTATATATCCATTATTTTTATTTTGTTATTGTTATTTGCAGCCTACTATATAGATTTTTTGAACTTGGTATTTTGTTGGACTAAAGAAATAGCCTACTTTCCAAATAATTTGTTAATTATATTTTAGTTTTAATTAGGCCTAAATTTCAGCTCTTTTTTAAACATATATTTTGTGCTTTTGTAAACTTAAATAACCTGCCTACCTAAGGGAAAATTTAGAATACTATGCTTCCTCAAAATATTCAAGTTTGTAGAAGAAAATTTATTTTCCGAATTATTAAATAATGTGTGTATTATGTATTTGTATAATTATGAAAACATGGATTCAAAAAGGATTCAATTTATGTCTGTTTTATGTAGTTATTGTTATTTGTAGCCTACTATATAGATTTTTGATTTTTGTATTTTTTTTGGACTAAAGAACTTTTAGTTTGTCTTACTGTAATAGCCTATTTTCCAAATAATTTGTGAACTATTTTTTAGTTTTAATTAGGCATAATTTTCTGCTCTTTTAGAAACATATATTTTGTGTTTTTGTAAAATAAAATAACTTGCCTAACTAAGAGAAAGTTTCGAATAGCCTCCTGACCATATTCAAGATTATAGAAGAAAATTTACTATCCGATTTATTAAATAATGTGTAGCTATATTATAGGCCTATATTTGTATATTTATGACAACATTAGGCTTCAATTTATGCCTTTTTTTAACTTATTTTGTGTTTTTATAAATTTTTATTCTCATGGAAAAACGAATTCAAGTTCTTAGAAGGAAAAACAAATAATTTGTTCTTAATAAATTTAACATTTAAATTTCAAGTGAAAAGGTTAACTTTATAAAACTGTGAGTTTAAAGTAATTTAATTTCTTCAAATTGTAGGTGAGTTTCTCAAAAACAGAAAAAACAAAATTAAAATGCGCAATTTGCGCACGGGCCCTCTAGTATTTTACTTAATCCTTATAAAACGATTTTTTTTTAGCTCTGGCCTATGTAAAAATACATAAGAATCGTTTAGTGCTTACTTTTTTCTTTTGGTACTTAAACAATTTCTTGGGAAGCAGTTATAGATGGCATAATCATATTATATTATATTGTTGTATTCAATACCAAAAATATGTAAACGAGATTTCATTTGTTTGTAAAAAATAGACATGTAAATACAATGATGTTGGTTCAATTTTCGTCGTAAAGCTACTATTGACCCCCCCCCCCCCCCCCGGCTATACATTTATCAGGAGTTTGGACTGGACCCTCCCCTTCCCAAAATCCTGGCTACGTCACTGTTTACACTAAGCAGTCATTTGAACAAAGTCGTACTCATGGTCTGCGGTGAATGTCGCAACAGTTTGTCCGAGCCTATTAAAGTTGGTTATCATAGTCTGGAAACTCGTCGTGAAATTTGAGATACCAAAAATCAAACCCAGATACGAAAATTCAACATTTAATTTTGACACACCATTGGAACTAGTTAGAAATAGCAGGATATAATAATAATAATGTAACAAATAAATATAATACAGATAAATAAAATAGTACAAAATGACAATAATTAAGTTTAAATGTTACCAATCACATTCCAATGATGTAGAAACGCTAACACCGTATTAATTTTCTGGGTGTCTTGATGTTCTAATGACTTCTTATTCATGCTTTAAAAGGCTCTTTCGGAGTCAAGAAATTCTATTAATTTGGAATGTTTGAAACTTTAAGGACTGTTTCATTCTTGGCTGTTGTTCTTATCTAGAATTTTTAAAGACGTTGAATTTGTCAAACTGTACAGGTGAGTAACAGTTTATGAAGGCATTTTTTCTATACATGCATAATGTCCAATGTCATAACTGATGGAAATATTAAAGTGCCAACCTGCTCAGTATAACTGAATGTGTGTAATGGACTTGAACTATAACTTTTTCGGTAACAACTGATTTATATGTCATAACAGCCGATCCCTTTCATTATTGAGAAATCTGCTGATAAACTTATCTTCAAACCAAATATATGCAGGTTATCTTTTAATTGGCCGTTAGTACAGTTATTTATAGATAGTGAGAGGTCAAATAACTTTTAATGCCTGTGAGAAATGAGTAAAAAACCAGGCACATGGGCGAATGTACAAGATATATGCACGTGTATGAATCAAAGTTAGAAAAGGAAACAATAGTACTTTCTTATGAATGAATACAGTAGAACCTCAACAATTCGAGCTAATTGGGGCTGACTGTACCTCGAACTATAAAAAACTCGGAATACGCAGAGAAATGGACAAAAATAAAGAAAACTATATTTTTTAATGTTTTAATTAGTCGAAATATTAGAACCTTTAATAGTAGAAAATGTTTCGAGTTTATCTCTATTACGGCGCCATTCCCCTACAGTTACTTCACCGACACTGTACTCAGGTGCAAGTTTTTTCAAGGTTTCACCATAGTCTAGTTTTTTTAAGGCCTCTAATTTAATTTTAATTGGCACAAACTTTCTTTTAGCTTTTCCGTTCATCAAAATTACAATTTAAAAAACTAGAACACTTTTAACAGAAACGGTAAAGAATGCACTCACTAATCGACAATGTTATACAAAACACCAATATGCATAACGCCCGTACTGACCGTTTATCATCGAAATTGAACTATTTTTAGAATAACAAGAGGGGGGACACAGTCAAGTATGCGGTATTATGACTGAGCTAACATGAGATACAAGGGTCGTCGGCGTGACCTAATGTTGACTTATTACCTACTTGTGAGTTGTGGTGTTGCCAAGCCCGCCAAGTAAACGCAAGCCAGCCACTTCGATCCCTTACCACCTTCAAAAGACTAGTTGGCGTTTTAAACGTACAATGGGGCGGTGGTAACAAAGTAATTTTGAAGGCGCGCTACAATCGATGTTTTAAAAACTTTAAAATAGTCAAAAAAGCTGTTTTTTTTCCTTCAAACACAGCTCAAAATACCCGGACCCTCGAACTACTGCGACTCGAATTATCAAGGTTCTCCTGTATTAAGTAAATCATGTGGTCGAAATTCAACCAATTTTGGTTGTAAAATAACGAAATTCAACTTGTTGTTCATGTAATTTATTGGAATTCCTTTAAGTATGCAAATTCTTATTTCGTTCTTAGCACTAAGAGAAAAAGTGTGGGAAAGGACAAAAGAGGAAGCTTGAGGGAATTAAAGATACCCTAAGTATTTATTAAACATGTGAAATTCCATAGAATTAAACAATTCATCTATTTAACGGTATAATAATTTAACAAACAAATAAAGATAATTGATAATTAAATTTGAAAGAAATGGAAACAACTCTAAGGCTGGGTTGCATCAACCGGGATCAAATACCTAGATCAGTAAATCCTGGATCAATTATTTGATCCAGGTATGGTGCAATAGAAACAACCGATCAAAGTAGTTGATCCTGGATCAAATACAACTTTGATCCTAGATCAAAACTGATCCTGGTTGGTGCAACTCAGCCTAAGTATTTGTTTGGATAATTTTTATACTATATTTTCCTGTGCAGAGAAGTCCACATGATATTAGCTCATACAGCCGTGAATGTGATCAAAATTATTTAATTTAATTAATTGTTTGATGCGTTTTGTGTGGAAAATCATGTATGTAGAAAATATAAACCCATGGCCTACAAAAATATATTTTTATATTTATTGCTGTAGCAACCAACTGTATAAAATAAAAGATAAAACAGCTGATTCGGATAACCAGCTTAGCAAAACAATTTTAGGTTAGACCTAGTTTATTTTAATTTAATTGACTTAAAGGCAATATACAGGGTGTATCAGAGCGGGTGGCCGGCTTGTATAGCATTGAAACGAGTATACTTCGACATTTAGTTTAAACTGATAAATTTTAAGCCAATAGAGAAATGAAAAAAATTCAAATATGAAAAATGTTGATAATTGTAAGGGCTTCAATGATATGTAAGATGACCCACATTGCAATTTGAAAATTTTGAGATATTGACTTTTTAAACTTCTAAAACTTGTAAATTTTGAAACCTGCTAAAAATGTGAGAAAACCTCCCAAAATTAGGTATTGTTTGAAAGGTCACATCTTTGTCAATGTACTTTAAAAATTGTAGCTGTTAAAAAAAATTTATGCCAGATGTAAAAAGATATGTAAACTTAAGTTTTTATGATGTGTCGGGCCACCCGACGGTGCAAGATAAATGAAATTTTTTTTAATGATCAGTGTACCGAGACCTTTAAAATGAAGTACAACACGACCTACCTTTACATTTGAAAATTTCCCAAAAACCAACCCCCATCCCCCAAAAATACCCTTTTAGGGTATTTTAGAGGGTTGAAAACATTTTTCCTGAATTCCTTGGGGTCGAAATAGGGGGTTATAATCAGTTTAAACTAAATGTCTAAGTTTACTCGTTTCAATGCTATACAAGCCGGCCACCCGCTCTGATACATCCTGTATACACATTATTTTTATTTTCTGCAAATCTATGGCACAGTTCCTTTCGAATGATATAAGCTTCATTCCTCTTCTTTTATAAAAAATACTAAAAAAAGTTACTACAAATGTTCAAGTATTTTATAATGACTAGCTGACCCGTGCAAATATTTCGCAAGTTAGGAGTACTTACCTGGTTTAATACATTGATTTAGTTCAGTTAATTACGTTTATTTATTTACATTATTAGTTTATAAATAACAGTTTATTACACTTGCACATGGAATGTAAACAAACAAACATCTGTCATGTCAGTTAAACAGATTGTTAATGGATGGCGCCTTTCATTAGGAACCATTTGAAGTATGATATAATAAAAGATTTTTTAATCAATTTTTGTAACGAAAACATGAATTTTAAGATGTTTGTCTATTTTTCGTCAATAGTGAGGGTCATAAGCTTTAAAATGATGCTTGAATAATTAATTTTGATGAAGAATTAAGGGAGATATCGCTTAGCGACAAAAAAACACCTTTGAGAAATAATATACAGGGTGTCCTCGAACTCTCTGGACCCCTTTTGTGGATATGTTCCTGGGATCCAAACAAACATATTTCGCAATATAAACATGGGTCTACGGAGCTTATTTTTTCGTCTGTCTGTATGTGTTTTTTACAAAATACCTAATATTTTTGTAAGTAGAAGAGATATTGAGCTCAAACTTTGTATATCTATTTGTTCCCTAACCTTTTATTACTGTAACAAAAATTAGAAAATTATTTTAAATATTTTTAAAATAGCGGCCTTTTAAAATTTTTAATGTCAAATATCTCAAAAACCGCTAACTTTACAAAAAAATTACAAGAGACAAAAAAGTTTACTTTTTTAATGACAAACACAATGTTTTTTTTTATTTTTTCTGTAGCTCAAAGAGTAACAGAGATTTTGACAAAAAAAGAAAAAAATTATTTCTTGGTAGTTGTCAACAATAACCAGAATTGCTCTAGAAACAAAATATTTAAAAGTTATTATGAGCTAAAATAATAAGTTATTTGCATAATGTTCCGAGCACTTTCTGAGCTGATTCCACAAAAGGGGTCCAGAGAGTTCGAGGACACCCTCTATAAGGATGGTTCCTATTTCAAAGCTTAATTTGTTAAGAGTTTTAGGGTATGAACCAAACTTTATAGTTTAATCTATGAATGTCAGTAGACTTGACCTTGTAATGTGCTACTTCTCAAGGTCATGCTAAATATAACGTGTTTGTACAGTCATTAGGTTATTCACTTGATTGTGCTTGGAGCTAGATAAACAGTGACAGAGGCCTTCTTGTGGTCATGATGTTGAGTGAGCTAATGGAACAATAATTGTTGGTTGTGTGCTAGTCAATATTTGTGGGACTGGGTTACCTTACTCTCATTTGTACATATTGCTCTTGAGACAGTAACAGCATTCCCATTATTATCCACTAGGGGAAACTCCTGCGTGCTTCGCACGCCACTCCAACCCCGTAGGAACCTTCTATACACATAATCATGTTACGTCTTCTTTATAATAGAGGTGTAGGATTAATAATAACCCCAAAGCTAGGATGGTAAATAACGTTAAATGTTCAAATCAAACGATTTCGTATATTTTATAACAGCAGTTATAATAAAGAACCAGCAAGGCTCAGGTCTACACTTTAATAAAAACCTAACCTAAAAAGTTCAGCTTCAAAGTTTGAAATCAGCTGTTAATGGAAATATTGGAGCAAACAGCTGTTTTATCTGTTGTTTTATTCAATTAGAGCTGACAAGCCTGAGCTTCTTAGAATAAAATATTGATCTTTTTTTAGCGAATTCCCATAGGAAAGATGACCTATTGCGGTGACCCTTATGGTAATACCTAAGGTCGGGAGCAGTAAATGAGCACCGATCATGGTCTCCAGAACACGTTTTGGGGTGTCATTAAAAATGATATTTATATTGTAACGTGCACTATAACGGACACATTTTAAGTCCGACTTGATCGAAATTCGGTACACACGTTGGTTGTCTAAGTCGCTCGGACGAGTTCGTTAACAAAAAGATCCAACTATCGGAAGCACGTTTTTTTACAGGAGTGACTGTTTTTTATATTTTTCGTACTAGAATGAAACTTGTGTACTGCTTTATCTAAAAATAAATAAATGGAGAATATTATTCTGCACATTTTGTTTTCTTACATGACCTTATAGCTCGTTTGGTTTTTTTTTTTGTTTTAACGTCCTGCTGTTTTGCACTTAAGGCTAATGAAGACGGGACCTACAGTTTTACGTCGAATCCGAACCACAGCCAACGATGTCTGTTAAGAAACCATTTAGAAAATTATTCGGGGTCAATGATAATTGAACCCGGAACTTTTTCCATTGATGGTTGCCACGATGATTGATAAAGCTTTGACGCCTTAACAACCACGGCCATCGTGGCCTTTTATAGCTCGCTTGGTTTCCTCAAAATCGATCAAAACGTAAAATAGGTACCACGAAAGTACCCGTTCAAATTCACGTGAGTTCTGATGGGAGGTCGACGGACGAACTAGTACGCTGCGAGCGAAGCGAAACAGTCCATAACTTGAGGCCGCAAGGCCGTTGCGAGTGGAACGAGTATTTTCTGGAGGCGTAGGTGCAAAAATATTCTACTAATATATTTCGTACAGCAAGGCTATTCAGCGCCTTCGTGAGTAGACCGATTTCTAAAATTGTTGGTTGAAACCCTAAAACATATAAATTTAATTTTGGAAATTCGCTAAACTTACGTCAGCGGTTCAGCTGCGTGATGGAATTATTTTTTAATTACAGTAATGCATATTTCTTACTTTACTCGCTATGTAGTCCCTATAGATTTAGAATTTATCATCCAGCTTAAAACAGCATTTAAAACTTTTTCTAAATTTACCATCAGCCGATGGAACTTTTATTTACTGAAGTTAGTAGTAAATGCACTGTAGTAAATACAGTAGTATCTTTTTTGCAAGCTATGTTTTCAAGTTGTGTAATTTTGTAGGTGCTTCTGTGTACATTACCGTAACATAAATTCAGGTTGGTACTTTAAGCAAAGCAAGATCATCTCAAGAACGCGATGATGAAATAGTTTTTCTCGCCCGAGAAAACTTTCGCGACTAAACAAGTACATTTTTTTTAACGGCACAATACAATATTATCGTAGGACTTTTTTTGTAAGTATACTAACTTTGACAAATTGTATAATACAACTAGCTGACCCGTACGGCGTTGCCCGTGGTGGTTGGTGTTTTCAGTCTTTTTAACGTAATTGTATTCTTTTTATGTGTTCAGTCAGTGAGCGGTATTTGGATTTTATATATATAGATCTTAAATAATAAAAGCACTATTGTCATAATAATAAAAGATCTGAAATTATGATTTTAACAACTTTCCCCCAAACCCCTTCTAAAATTTCGAAATTTTTCATACCCTTTCTTAGTGAGCACATATGGCCCTAAAGGAAGCTACATACCAAATTTCATTCCAATCCGTTTGGTAGTTTTGAAGAAATCGTCATTTAATATCTTTGATCCCCCCCAAAACCCCCTAAAATTTCGATTTTTTTTTTTAACCCTTTCTTAGCGAGCACCTATGGCCCTAGAGGAAGCTACATACCAAATTTCAATCTGTTCGGTATTTTTGGAGAAATCGTGATTTAGTAATGTTTACCCCCCAAACCCCCCTAAAATTTCCAATTTTTTAAAACCCTCTTTTAGTGAACACGTATGACCCTAGAGGAAGCTACATACCAAATTTCATTCCAATCCGTTCGGTAGTTTTGAAGAAATAGTTTTTTAATAACTTTGATCCCCCCCAAACCCCCCTAAAATTTCGAATTTTTTCAAACCCTTTCTTAGTGAGCACCTATGGCCCTAGAGGAAGCTACATACAAAATTTCATT
>JAGFPH010007022.1:32462-50407 GCA_018207615.1 Philaenus spumarius | reverse complement strand
CCCCCCAAACCCCCCTAAATTTTGAATTTTTTTAAACCCTTTCTTAGTAAGCACCTATGGCCCTAGAGGAATCTACATACCAAAATTCATTTCAATCCGTTCGGTAGTTTTTGAGAAATCGTGATGAGTGAGTGGTATTTCGCTTGTATATAAATAGATTAGAGGGTTCCGCTCACTGCTTACCAACCCAAAAATTAAAACAGATTATTGTATACTATTCAGTCGTTCTGCTAACACATGAAAAAACGCCTCAAAAACGCAAAGAATAACTGGAAAAACGTCAATATCAGGCGTAATTTGAGGATGGTTAAAAACGCATTGAAAAAGCAAGGAAAAATGCAAAAACGCCTATTTCTGGCGTAATTTTGGAAGAATCTCTAACATTTTTTAACAGACTACTTTTAGGCCTTAAACGAACCTAAGTACCAAATTTCAACATTTTCTGCCAATTAGTTCTCGAAAAAGCTGAGAAAACGCAAAAAATCGCCAGAAAAACGCGAATATTGGGCGTATCTTTGGGATGTTTTCAAAATCCGTTCTTAGTGCGCGTCTAAAGGTCCAACTGAACATGCATGCCAAATTTGAACTCATTTGGTTCAGTAGATTTTTAGTTCTGCTGATGAATGAATGAATGAATGAATCAGTGCCATTTCGCTTTTATATAGATAGATATATATACCAATTTGTTCTAGTGATTCAAAATACAGTTGGCGTAATCGGCTTAGATTCCCGCTGGGGTAAAATTATTTTCAAGCGATGATGTTTCAGGGTTTTTGCTTTAAAGCAGCAAATCGCACAAACAAATAATATCATAGGAATGAATACGAGATTGAAACGGAGACCGACTCTTTTTGACCTTGCCTTCCACTTGTACATAGGTTTCTCCATAAAAAGGAATTGCGTAACTTCAGAATGACGAAGCAGTCTTCAAAAGTTGTTTACACAAAGTTACGATATTTAGTTGACGCTTGGGCAATGTAAGATAAGACGTATTCATTTACAATATTCTAAAAGTCTGACCAAAATAACGTTCCAAAATTTATGGTTTGGAATCACCCCCATCGAGTAATATCTGATACTTATAAATAATAAAATTGAAGTGTCTGTCTGTAATTTTGAAATAAGTACTTTTTGCTTTCTCACTATACTATAGTATAGAGAAAGTATAGGCCTAGTGATCACAAAAAATCGATGTTGAGATTTTTTTGGAAATATCCGTTTTGGGATCCCCTGAGTAAAAAAAGTGGTTTTGACAAAATGTCTGTCTAAGCGAAATACCATATATAGGCGAAATACCACTCACTCACTCACTGACTCACTCATCACGATTTCTCAAAAACTACCGAACGGATTGAAATTAAATTTGGTATGTAGCTTCCTCTAGGGCCATAGGTGCTCACTAAGAAAGGGTATGAAAAATTTCGAAATTTTAGGAGGGATTTTGGGGATTAAAGTTACTAAAATCATAATTTCAGATCTTTTATTATTATGACAATAGTGCTTTTATTATTTAAGATCTATATATATAAAAGCCAAATACCACTCACTGACTGAACACTTAAAAAGAATAAAATTACGTTAAAAAGACTGAAAATACTAACCACCACGGGCAACGCCGTACGGGTCAGCTAGTATATATATGGGTGTATGTATGTCTGTATGTATACAAAGCTAGAGCGAATACTATTCGATCGATTTCAAACAATTTTGCACCAGACATGTCAAGTAGGCCTGTAGATGCACGATAAACGGTTTTCAAAAATTTTGAAAAACCCAATTTTGGCAAAAAAACCTCCAAAAAATTAGTTATTATTTTTTTATAAAAAAAACGGCTCTAACGATTTTCATAAAATTTGGCTTATTTGTAGCCTTTAATGTACCCTACAGTATGCAAAAAACCGCACTTTTCTAAAAATTCTCGTTTAGCTAATAATAATAATAATAACTGATTTTTGGGGTTTTTTGGCCATAAACGGGGTTGTTTTTAAAAAAAAATTCAAATCCTTTTTTCGTGCATCTATACAGGCCTAATTGTCGTGTTTGGTGCAAATTTGTTCGAAATCGAACGAATAGTTTTCTCTCTAGATAATACTAATAATATTTATTAGTTAATCACCTCTCCTACCCCACCCTACAAGTCACAGTGAATCTGTTTAATAATTTAAATATGTTTGTGAGAAAGTATGTGCCAGTTCCTGGCACCGTTTATTTCTAAACTTATATGGTTATTCACCCAAAACCTACACATGCATTTTAAAATTGTTTGTCTGTCTGTTTGTTTATCCGGGCTAACCTCCGGAATGGCTGAACCAATTTTGACGAAACTTTCATTCGCGTGTAGGGGACTTTTCAGAGACTAATCTAGGCTACTTGTTATCCCTGAAATATATTCAGGGTTCCTATTTAAAAATTGAAAAAATGAAACAACTATGGCCAAATTATGGGGTTTTGCTGGCGGACGTGACATGCATCACTATAATATTTAAAATGTTTGAGTCACAGCCATTTTAATTTTTTCAGTGGTTCAACCAAATACTCCGAAATATCGTTGTGTGGCATATCGTTTGAAAGCTTATTTAATTCTGAATCCAAAAACAATAATAATTAATATCAAGAAAAAGTGGTGCAGCAAAATCGGAAAACACGATTTCGGTTATTTTTGGCCGCCATTTTTAATCGGTTAAAGATATGGATGTGCGAATTTCGCCGTTGGTTGTCTCTTGAAATTCTACGTCGAAATGATGTATCGCAGATGACCACCTTCCCATTTAAAAATAAACGGTACCAGGACCTGGCACATACTATCTCACATATTTAAATTATTAAACAGATTCACTGTGACTTCGTAATTGTAGGAGGGGTAGGAGAGGTGATTTATTAAAGTAGGAGATTAACTAATAAATATTATTATTATTATCTAGAGAGAAAACGATTAGATGCACGAAAAAAGGTTTAGAACATTTTTTAAAAACAACCCCATTTTAGGCCAAAAAACTCCCAAAAATCGGTTATTATTATTATTAGCTAAACAAGAATTTTTTGAAATATGCTGTTTTTTTGCATATGGTAGGGTACATAAAGGGCTACAAATAAGCAAATGTTTATCAAAATCGTTAGAGCCGTTTTTGATATAAAAAAAATAATAACTGATTTTTTGGGGGTGTTTTGGCCAAAAAAGGGGGCTGTTTTCAAAACCTTTTTTCGTGCATCTATACAGGCCTAATTGACATGTTTGGTGAAAATTTGTTCGAAATCGATCGAATAGTTTTCTCTCTAGCTTTTACAGGCAGACATTTTGTAAAACCCCTTTTTTGGACTCAAGGGAGTCCGAGAACGGATATTTCCACAAAAATCTCAACATCGATTTTTTTGCGATTACTATACTTCATACTATTAGTGAGAAACTAAAAAAAAAGTTACATTCAAGATGGCGGATAATTACTATGAAATCTTAATGAAATTGTATTTTTACATAGAGTAGGTTCCTCAATCACATCTGCCTTCAAATTTTCCTTGTATATACGAAATATTAAGCCGTTCTCAGATTTTTCACCCACCCTGAATATCAAAACAGTATGAAATAATGTGAAATTTAATTACTCATAGATATTAAATACACCTTTAAACATCATATGTATTATTTCTCAAAGCCATTTTTTTGTCGGTACACCATAACTTCCTTATACATCATCAAATTACATGAATGAGGCATCATTTTAAAGCTTTCCTTAACCGCTACACCGGAAAAATATACAAAATACAATTATACGAAAAAAAAAGAAATAAAGAATCCGAAAGTAACAGTGATGTAAGATCAATTAAGTGTAGGGATATTTTCCTGGCGTTGGCAACACTGATGATAACAATACCCAGCTGGAGAACTGCCGTTACGCCACTACATTGCTATTTTTAATTAATTGTAAGCGTGGCTATAAACAGCATTGTGGATACACCTATTTGCTGTTGTTTACCTTCTGCAAGTTGGTAAGTTGTTTAAAAATATATAATAACAATAACAAAATTATCTCTTTTTAACATGGATTTAAATTAATAAAACACTGTTAGTAAGTTAGAATGCGAATCAGCTAGTAATTAGTAATTTGTATGTTCGTTCGTCAGTTATTAAGTAACAAACTGGCGGAAAACGGGATTTTTATCGTTTATTGGTAGGCTTAAAAGGGATACATAGATCGATTTGGGCAAAACTTATTGTACGTTTTTGGGCCTTGAAACTCTGATCTAAAAACTTTTTTTTAATTGCGTATAATGGTAAGGCACAATATTACCCGATAGTCCTTTCATTTATTTAATGACATCTGCGAGGGAAGCCGCTAGTATTAAATAAATATATCTTCATTTATTTTTTTAATTATATTTTTCTGACAATCTCGTAACTTCAGACACACTGCATCTGCTGTCTGAGAAGAGAGAGTCCTTGTGTACCCTATCATCGTCAAAATCCGTAAATAAATAGATACACCATAGTTCGGTAGGTTGGAATACTGCTTATTATAAGCAAATTTCCATAGGAAAGATGAGTTATTGCTCGACTTTCATGGCGAGACCTAAGGTCGGGCGTGGTAAATGAGCGCCGATCATGGTCCCCAGAACACGTTATGGGGTGTCATTAACGGCCGCATTTTACGTCCAAATTTGGCGCACACGTTGGTTGTCGCTCGGACGAGTTCGTTGGCCAAAAAATCCAACAACCGGAATCGCGTTTTTCGACAGTAAGTAACTATTTTTGAGATTTTTTCGTACCACAGTGAAACTTTTTTTATGAAATTATCCAAACAAAAATAAATGCAGGATATTATTCTGCACGTTTTGTTTTTTTACACGACCTTTTAGCTCGCTCGGTTCCCCCAAAATCGATCAAAACGTAAAATGTTATAAAAGTAGGCCTACCCGGTTTAAAACCACGTGGGAGGGGGGAGGGTGTTACCGTGGATCTTCTGATCCGAGGCCGACGGCCGAGTTTGTACTCTGCGTGCAGAGCGGAGCAGACCATAACCCGAGGCCACAATGGTCGAGGTGCAAACTCGCAAAGCAGCGCGTGAGTCGAAGCTGGAGGTTTATGTGTAAAATGAAATCTGCGATCATTTTGTGTCTGTCTGTCTGTCTGTTAACACTATATATGCACTCACAGACGTCGTAGAAAACTTCTGGTGGTGCCAAAGTCTTCGTAAATTTGTTGCGGAGAGTTTAAAAGCTTTCTAGCGTGAGCCGTAGCGCGTCGGGGTCACGTTTTTGGGTCAAAATTTTTAAAATACAGTGTGGGGTAACTTTTTATATGTTTTTGGGTTCGGGAAAACCGATTTTGAGAGTTAAAAAGTCGTAGCGCGTCGGGGTTACGTTTTTGGGTAAACATTTTGAAAATATAGTTTGGGGTAACGTTCATGTTTTTGGGTACGGGAAAACCGATTTGAGGTAAAAAAAAATCGTAGCGCGTCGTGGTTACATTTTTGGGTACTGGAAAGCCGATTTTGACAGCTAAAAAGTCGTAGCGCATAGGGGTCACGTATTTGGGTCAATTTTTTATTTTAAATATTGGGTCAAAATTTTTTTAATTCAGTGTAGGGTATCGTTTTATATTAGGGTATAGTATAGTTTATATAGTAGGGTAGCTCGTCGGGGTCACGTTTTTGGAGTCAATATTTTGAAAATACAGTGTAGGGTATTGTTTTAGGGTATGGGAAAACCGATTTTGACAGTTAAAGAGTCGTAGTGCGTCGGGGTTACGTTTTTGGGGGTCAACATTTTAAAATACAGTGTGGGGTATCGTTGTATATGTTTTTGGGTACGGGAAACCCGATTTTGACAGTAAGTTATAAAAAAAAAAAAAAAAAAAAAAAAAAAAATAATATCTCTAACAGTTTTTGAGAAACACGGATTTAAAAATACTAATTTAACATGTATAAGATAGGGTAATCCGACTTCAACAAAATTACCGGTTTTTTTTTGCGTGAATATGGCCTATATGTGTACAGAGTGAAATTAAAAAACTGCAACTTCGTTCTCAAACTGTAAGTGCCAGATAAGAGTTATCTAATATAGTCTATAGATAAAACTCATACAGAACCTTAATATACTAATTTCAATTCAGCAAGAATAAGAGGCCAATGCAGGTCATAACCCAACCTAAAGTTATCTACATTTACATGTAGCTTTGCCTATCGAAGAAGGGTACAATATACTGTAGTACTGTATCTATACTAATATTATAAAGAGGTAAAAAATTTTTGTTTATATGTAGGGGGTAATCTCTGGAACTACTGAACAGATTGAAAAAATAGTTTTACTAACAAAAAGCTATACTATCCCTGAGTAACATAGGCTACAATTCATTTTGATAAAAACATTTTTTATTTCAATATTTGTAAATTTAGTCGGAACAATCTTAGGTTAGGCCTAGGCTGATGAACCAACACGTGTATTTACATTCATTACCATAGCAACCAATTGAATAAAATAACAGATAAAACAGCTGTTTGCTCTATTTCAAACTTTGAAGCTATTATTTGTATTTCTAACTTTTAGGTTAGGTTTTTATTAAAGTGTAAACCTGAGCCTTGCTAGGTCTTTTAACCTTTATTATAACTGCAGTTATAAAATACACGAAATAATTTCATTTGAACATTTAACATTATTTACCATCTTAGCTTTGGAGTTATTATGAATTATGAATCCTACACCTTTATTATAAAGAAAACATAACGTGACTATGAGTATAGAAGGTTACAACGGTGTTGGCGTGCGGAGCACGCAGGGGTTTTCCCTAGTATAATATACAACAGCAATTGAAGAACGTTCTTACAGCTTTTCTAATAATATAATATTGAGAAATGGTGTTATTTAATTTTACTATTATGACGTGGAATAATGTACAGAAAATCGTTAGTACCCAAATTCGAACCTTCGCTGATTATAAACCATAACGCATTGAAACGCGTCCATCTGATTGAGCTGTAACGGCTTCCTAAATTAAATTTGATAAAACAGACATGGCCTTTAAAGCATGGGCGCCAATACCAATACCCCCTAGCTCCCAGGAAAGGAAAATATGGATATTATTATTAATAGTAGTCAGGTATTTTTCTTTAGCACTAAAATATGTTTAAATGTTATGTACCGTTTGATTTTACATATACTTTTTTATTTTTTACAAGAGTTCAAGCAAGAGCTGCAATGCACTGTGTATTGAAAATGCTCCCAATATGGGGGTTGACGTGCAATGCACTGTGCGTAGGCCGCTTCTCATAGTGTTCAGTGTTAAGCTCACATGTGCGTCCTTAGCAGTGAACGTGTTAAGGCTCTTCTTTACCTTGAAGAAAACTCCCGAGTGTACAGTATGATTTCAATACGAAAGGTCTGACTAAAGCTGCAAAATCGTTGAAACATGCATTCGTAATAACGTGTTTCGGATTCTATTTATAAATTAATAATCTGGGAAACTACTTTAAGTTATAAAGAAGGCTTTATATTTTTTACGTGTTAGCTTAAAATATGGAAATTATTGCTTAAAACTCCCAAAAAATGCGTTAAAAGTAATCGATTTTTACTCAGTTAAACTGTTGATTAAAATGAGTTGCCGTCGATTTCTTTCAATCATGAGGTATAAGACAAAAGCACAAAGCCTTTAAAACAATTTAAGAAGTTTCACAACTTTTTAGGTTGAAAAACGACGTCCGAAACACGATAGTACGAAGTGAATATTTTTGCTGTTTTCGCAAGGTATAGAAGACCCTTAACCCACAAATTTGCTTTTGTACTGTTGGCATTGATCCCTCTAACATCAAAATATTAATTAAAAATACTCGCCCATTTGCAAAGAACCATGCAGGCCTATAACTTGGCTACTAAAGTAAAAACATATTTTTTGTAACCACGTGTTCTTTCCAATAGTTTACGTTCAGTGCAAACGTAAATTTTAAAGAACAAAAATAACAGTTGAACAAAATGTCACAAGCGATTCTCAAGTAAATATATCACAGAATTTTTGTTTATTATGTTTACAATCTTTGTCGCATTTTAAATATTTTTAGCCTTTACAGAAAATGAACCCGACCACAGACTATAGAATTACTGTACTACTTCTATAGTCTGTGACCAGACACAGGGCATCTAGCAATCACGAGCGGTTGATATATAAACTGAGGCCAAGGTCAACTAATCAGCGCGAATCTGTGTAGACCTATGACCTACACTCGTTTTGTTTGGAAAATTATTATCAACCCGTAGCTTGTAGGCCTAGATCAAAACAATGAAGTTATTTTGGTAAAGCTGAAATCTTATATAACAATTTCAACTCATTAGTTATTTTTTTTAGTAAGAATGACTAGCAAAATGTAATCGTACTAGGGGAAATCCCTGCGTGCTCCGTACGCCAACCCCGTTGGAACCTTCTATACACATCATAGAATAATTTATGTTTTCTGTATAATAAAAGTGTAGGATTAATAATAACCCCAAAGTTAAGATGGTAAATAATGTTAAATGTTCAAAAGACCAAAAGACGGTAAATAAAATCAGTTAAAAAGAACCTTTTATAAAGGTTAAAAGAACCAGCAAGGCTCAGGTCTACACTTTCATAAAAACCTGACCTAAAAGTTAGAAATACGAGCAATTGCTTCAAAGTTTGAAATCAGGTGTTAATGGAAATATTAGAGCAAACAGTTGTTTTATCTGTTATTTTATTCAATTGCTATGGTGATGAATGTAAATACGTTCAAGAAATATCTGTTGGTTCATCAGTCTAGGCCTAACCTAAGAATTTTCCCGACTACATTTACAAACATTGAAATAAAAATTGTTTTTATCAAAATGAACTATAGCCTATGTTATTCAGGGATAGTGAAGCTTTTTATTAGTATCTAAACTATTTTTTTCAATCCGTTCAGTAGTTTCAGAGATACTAGATAATAACAAACAAATCAAAATTTTCCTCTTTAAAATAATTTTTAAGTACAGATAAAATGACAGCACAAATATCCACAAAAACAAACTTACATTTTTCGTGACTCTCTGCCTCGCCGTTAGAACTGACATGGCAATCATTTTTAAAGAAAGCACGCAACAATAAAACAAATACGCTTGGAACACGGGGTTCGATTTACTAAACAAGGTATCGGTATCTGCCATGGTTGATCGTTTGCGAACAACTAACGAACTAAACGAACTGTTCACTTCTATGGGAATTCAGTGCTCGTGTTCAGTTATAATAGCGTTTGCCGGCCGGACGCTGCCAACATACGAAAACAAAAATATCAATGTCGCCTGGAGATAAAATAAATAATAAACTCCCTCTCCGAGTTATGATTGGCTAAATGTAAGCGGGCCTTTTTAGGCTTTTAACGGCTAAATTATCTTGTGTGTTGTATGTTCCAAGATAATTTAAAAATTGTTGACTCATTGTCATTATAAAGATTGCGACAGACCCGCAGTGTGGTACCGTAGGCATGACTTGTAAAACGAATCAGATTAGATATTTGATTTCAGCTGAAATGAAATTATTGTGGCATATTTATATTTTGGGGTGTGATGTTCGTTTCTAAAGAGATTTGAAGTGTAAACATAATGATATTGTCGAGTATTGGGCTGCATCATGTTTTAAATCTTTTAGTAGTAGACTAATAATGGTGACCAAGCAATTTATCCATTTTTAAAGTGTAAACTTCTATAGGCATTCCTCGTCTAAAAATTGCGGGCGGAGAATGGATTTTACTGTTAACCTCTACTATATATAGTACACATGTATAAAGCAGAGTATATAGTTTACTTGGTAATACCACAGAGAAGAAAAATACAGAGGAAACATCTAAGCGTACGCGAATTGGGTGTCTAGCACTCGACACTGGTATCTACATTAGTAGTTCCCAGAGTCGCCATGAGAGGGCAGCATCGTCGCTGGCCCCTCCCCTACCCCCCTCGCCTCCTGCTGCTAGCCCCTCGTCCCCTCCAGCACCGCGCGACACTCGCCTGACTCAAGGTTGTTAATGTACTCTAACAACCTTGCGCCCGACTCCCTGGCTGTCCTCGCTGCTACAATAAGTAATTGTAAAGGAAACTTGTCACAAACATGTTCTGTATTTGATTGTCATGTAGCAATAAATGTAAAACACTTGAACAATAGTACAAAATAAGTTAAATGGATTATCAAAGTAAATCAATAAATGTTTTAATTATACTTTAATTAAAACTCTTAAATCCTTATAATAGTTGCAGGAAATGATATTAATTTTAGTACACAGGATTATAAAAGAAAATATGATGCAGTTGAACGTGTTTAATCTCTCTCAAAACACAACTTGTAATAAAATATTTTACTAAATTACTAAGCCTTTGTAAAAATCAAAATAAAAGCATCAAATATAATAAATTAACACAAATAAAGAGTAATTCACCAACCTTAACACATATTTAGTAAAAATATAAAATTTGTTTGCTAAACACTATTTGTGTAAGCCAAAAATATCTAGGCTGCATACGATTATTTTTATAATTGGATAAAAATAAAGCCATTTAGTATATGACAACAGCGTATGTCCGCGAAAAATTGATGCCCGAATACAATTTGTGAAAATTGTATGAACTACTATTGTTGAAATATTATTTAAAATACAATGATAAAATATCCGCAAAAGAATACGACGTCCGAATATTATTAGCGCTAATTTTATAAAACGCCAGCATTAAAACGCAATTTAATATACAACAGCGTATGTCCGCGAAAAATCAATGCCCGAATACAATTTATGAAAATTGTATGAACTACCATTGTCGAAATATCATTTAAAATATAGTGACAAAATGTCCCCAAAAGAATACGACGACCGAATATTATTAACGCTATTTTTTTAAAAACGTCAGCATTAAAACGCAATTTAATATAGAACAGCGTATGTCCGCGAAAAATCGATGCTCGAATACAATTTGTGAAAATTGTATGAACTACCATTATTGAAATATTATTTAAAATACAATGACAAAATATCCGCAAAAGAATACGACGTCCGAATATTATTAGCGCTAATTTTATAAAACGTCGGCATTAAAACGCAATTTGTATACAAAAGCGTGTATGTCCACGAAAAATTGATGCCCGAATACAATTTATGAAATTGTATGAACTACCATTTTTGAAATATTATTTAAAATACAATGACAATATGTCCGCAAAAGAATACGACGTCCGAATATTATTAATGCTAATTTTTTTAAACGTCAGCATTAAAACGCAATTTATATACAACAGCGTATGTCCGCGAAAAAATCGATGCCTGAATACAATTTATGAAATTGTATGAACTACCATTGTTGAAATATTATTTAAAATACAATGGCAAATGTCCGCAAAAGAATACGACGTCTGAATATTATTAGCGCTAATTTTATAAAACGCAATACACAACAGCGTACATTCGCGAAAACCCCTACTTCGGAGAGCAATAATTAGTTCTTGTTTCTATAAAATACCGGCGTTAAAACTTACTTTAAATTACAATGGCTAAGGTCCGCGAAGAGGTTATTTAGATGACACTACTTGTAAAATTCGGAAGAGGTGGAATTAAATATCGCTATTTGCGGGAACGAATAACAAGTAAAACAAAGGCACTTCGTCGGGATTCCTACAAAAAACATAAATACCGGGTAACGTAAATCCCGAAAATGTCCAAAATGTTTTACCCGAACTAAAAACAAATAGAATTATTAATTATACTTTTGTTACAGATCTATAAGATTTGTAACTTTTCTTCACAGTATTCACCCTAATTCTATAAATAGACACTATAAGAAAAGAATCCATAAGTGGTTGACCTTGAGCCTACTTTACCTTTCAGTGTACAAAAAACCAAGCATACGCATGAATGCGTTTTCAAACGAAACAATTGCCTAAACATTTTACTAGGGAAAATATCTATAAATAAGTACATCAAAGTAAGAGAGTTTTACATTTTTTCCCACTGATATTTTATTGTTAAATGATTAATTGGGATTAAGTTTAAATACAGAGAATGTGATTGCAAATATTACATTCAAAATACGGAGAACTGGTTAGTCTGGCAATGATATGATCTGAACTGATTATCTCTCGAAATCAGTATCGAGTTTCGGCTATAGATTCTTGTTACCGATATCAAATACAAAGTATCGGTGGTATCGTGAATCGGCCCATCCCTAATTTAAATGTTACAATGTTTAAAATAGATTATGCACGTAATTTTATATGGTTTAATAATTCAGTACACATCGAATGTTTTGTTTGTGTTTAGAATCGAGGTACTGTAATTGTAATCGACTTTTGCGATCGATTACCGATTACCGCACTAAGAATCAATGGATTAATGGATCAATGGATCAATGAATCAATCGATTTTAGGGAATCGGTGCTTGCTCATGCCGAACTCCCGCGATCGTGTTTAGAAAACGAAAATAACTCAAGTGAAGGAATAAAATTCCCGGTTACACATCAAAATCACGGCTTTCTCCCGGAATTTTCAAGGTTAATTCATATTCCCGGCTATTTCCCGGTTTCCCCGGTTTTCCCGGTTGGTAGACACCCTGAGTAATGCAATATTCAACCTGTAATAAAATTACTTGACGCAAAACTAAAAAAATTATTTAAAATAAATTTACATATCAACTGAAATAACTAGATTTACAAATATCCTACATTTACTAAGTACAGTAATGCAAAAAACTAACCCTTCTTTAAAATTTTTATAAAAGGTTTTCTACTTTGAACAATAGGCTAGAATATTACAAATACACAGATAAACTTGGTAAAACTAATAAAATCTTGTAAAACAATGAGTGAATATGTGCTCTTACAATAAATCCAATGTTAATGCTATATAAAAAATATATTAAATATAAGTTTTCCATATATATACGTAACTTAAATATTAACTATTTAGAAAACTAACATAGGCTAGCATTAAAGAACAACAAATGAATAATTAACGACTAAACTCATAATATTTACATTGATTTACATATCCAAGGGTGTGCAATGTTAATAGGTACTTTTCCATTACGTTCAATTCAAAAGACCACTGATTTGAACAAACAGCATATCTTAAATAAATTTACATATCAACTGAAGTAACTAGATTTACAAATACCCTACATTTACTAAGTACAGTAATGCAAAAAACTAACCCTTCTTTAAAATGTAACTTATAAAAGGTTTTCTACTTTAAACAATAGGCTAGAATATTACAAATACACAGATAAGCTTCGTAAAAAACTCATAAAACCTTGTAAAACAATGAGTGAATAGGCCTATGTGCTCTTACAATAAATCCAATGTTAATGCTATATTAAATATAAGTTTTCCATATACAGAGTGTTTACTGAAAACCCTTCAGGACTTTGGGATATGATTCCTCATACAAAAAGTAAGAAAAAAGTTAATATAAACATAGGTCCGAAAACGCTTCGTTTTCCAGATATCCGCCATTTTGTTTTCTGTACAAAATAATTCATATCTAGAGAACGGTTTGACTGATTGAGTTCAAACTTGGTATGAAGTTTAACCTGACAATGATATACCTCAAGAAAATAAACGATTAAATCCAATCATGAGTTTCAAAATGGTGGCTGTTTGAAAATTACAAACCTAAATTACTCCAAAACCGTACATTTTAACGAAAAATGTCAAGACACCTTTTTTGTAGCCCTTTTGATTCCCCATCAGATGGTGTAACTGACAAAACAATCGAATGAAGGATAATAGCTAAGTTAAAAGGTAATGACAACCAATGTCCATACAATATTGTAGTAATTACTGTGTTGGTATAGGATGCCGGGTTGAACAAACCAATTAGTACACATAACTTAACTGTTATCCTTCATCCGATTGTTTTGACAGTTACACCATCCGATAGGTAGGATTTTAGGAGTACCAGACCCACCAACTCATTTTAAACACCTCCAGTTTAGAAAATTTTCAAAATATAAACCTAAAAGTTTTTTACAAGTTAAAAATTTAAATTCAAACAAGATAAATGAGTATAATTTTTTTTTATTATTTACTTTCAAGAGCAAGTAACTTAAAAAAGTACAATTTTGGACCTTTTTAAATTTTGCATCAACACGCTTGAGTTGATCGGCTGCAGATTAGTCAATCTTTTAAATATAGTTTTTAAAATAGGTATAGCAAAAACTAATTGTGTTTGTAAATTATGTACCAATTTTTAAATCGATATGTTCAAAAATGTCGAAAATGGATTCCAACGAATCCAAAGGTGTTGTAGTTAAAACGAGATAGGTAAAACAGTAGACTATATTCAAGAGCCTTGTTTTCAAAAAGAACTGAAAAAATAGTTCATACTTACTGAGAATAATACTACCGTAGTGTATTCAACTTGAAAAACAAATTTGATGTTGATATTCTAAAAAATGACGAAACTGGAATAGCGAAAGGGCTACAGCGTTCGGTAAGCAAAAAATCGTGAGGTTCGTTGATAAATCTGATGGCTCTAGCTCATCAAATTTTTAAGATACCAACTTGAGTCTTGGTATATAAGTTAAAAATAAGCTTTTCACTTGCTAATTCGATATATTACAAAATGGCCAACTTAGATTTGCTATACGTATGGACGGAAATGATCGTATAAAGACACATTCATTAATAATTATGCGTTCATAAATTTGATGGCCTATTTAGTTTAAAATTATCGTAGATGTATAATTTTTGTATACTATATTTATACATATATTGTTTATGTATATTTTAAATTTCATACAAAGTGGATGATTATCTTTAGAGAAAATTGATTTTTAAGACAATTTAATCGAGACTGATTATATGCTAATACGCTGGTCTTCGAAATTGTATTATTTTGAATATAAAAAAGTTGAATTCTTAGAGAAAATGGCAGCCATTTTGAATCCGCCATGTTGAATTTTCATATTTTATATGAATCAGTTCCTCCTAAAAACCCCCAAATAACCAGTTTTCTATTTCTTTGAGACGCATTTTTTTTATTGGAATATATATATTTGGGCAATTTGTTAGATGATTATTATGTGTTATAAAAAAAAACATGACATCGTAAAGCTGACACTTTCCTCTTGAAAACGCCCTATTACAACTATTTATTTAATACATTATAACTGTGCAATAGTTTATAATGTACTGGGCCGCGCTTAAAGAAATAGGTCTTCAGCCGTGCGGCCGAGTAGTGCTGCTGCGAAATAATACTTGCTTAATCGATTTTTTTCCAGACAAACCATTTCTCGGACGAAAAAATACAAAAGATCTTTTTTATTAAAAAAATACTTCCGCTACACGGTGGTATTTTTATTTTTATTTATTTTCATCCTAGCTCGAAATATTAAGGAATTTCGAGAAAAAAATTTTTTTCGATTTTTTTTTTGACTTTGGGAAATCGAAAGACTGGTAAACTTTTTTTTATATTAATCTACATACTTTAAGGTACTTATAAAAAAAATCTGCCGTATTGCAAATTACTGGTAGTTGTGACCTACACCGACTGGGCTATGTAGGCTACATTTTATTTTTAAGCCGTCTTAAATATAAATAGTAAATTAGTAAATTTGAGATTTATTTGAATTACTTTTGATAAACAAAACAACTTTAAACTACAATTTTATTGATATTTTACTTTGCGATTTATATGAAGTGAAGATTAAATTTGAACATGAT
Source organism: Philaenus spumarius (assembly GCA_018207615.1). Taxonomy (NCBI): domain Eukaryota; kingdom Metazoa; phylum Arthropoda; class Insecta; order Hemiptera; family Aphrophoridae; genus Philaenus; species Philaenus spumarius. Next base: position 34,734 of record JAGFPH010007022.1, on the reverse strand, counting down.
ATGTATTTACTGACTTTGTCTACAGTTTGTAAGTTATATATTTATTTTGTAGTTGTCTTCCATATAAATTGTCAACTAGGTTAAATTTGATATGTAATTACAGTACTGCGTTTAATATAGACTATACTTTTATTACTTTGTTATTGACACTTTACTTTGAGATTATTTTATCATGGAGTGTCCTATAATATGAACTTTTTTTTAAATATATGTAACTATAGGTTACTGACTTTATAATCGTGATTATTTTGTGATGGAGTGTCATATAATATGAAGGCCTACTTTTTTTTAAGCACAGAGAATAATGGATCCATTTACCATTAATCTCTGTGCTTTGGCAATATTATTATGTTTCTTCTTTTGTATTATCATTTAAACATTTCTTCACTTTCAATTGTTAAAGTTTTATTTTATACATAATCTTTATTAATGGGTTATCTAACCATGTTGGTTAAAGGGTTTTTCAGAATTACAACATAACATTATTTACCTACTTAATTGTTATTAGACATTTTTTTACAAACTAGATTTTGTTTATATTGCCTAAACCTAGGGTTATACATGACATTTTAATCAGCAGTTCAATAATCTTATATATTAAAAAAATTCTGTTTTTCTTTTCCGAGTCCGTTCGGCTCTTCTACCCGACCGATTTTCATAATTGAGGTCTTAAATTAAAGGTATGCACGCCCAGATTTGCCATCAAGCATTACAAATCATGTATCTTTCGCCTTACAAACGTTATAATCAAATGCAAATTTCTGCTATGTAGGCTATTCCTTATGGGGCTTTTTTTTTGGTTCTTTGTCCACTTTGCGTTCGTATACCGTCCATCCGATTGATTTGAAATTTTGCATAGTAACACAGGTTAACCCTGGGAAGGTTTTAGGCCATTTACCAAAGTCCTAGGACATTAGGGCTACGCCCCAGTGGCCCTCAAAGTTTCAATGTTAATCTTATGGAAGAAAGATTTCTATTGATTTTATCAGGGACACAAAAACAGCTGTTCGTATGAAAAGCTTAAAACAGCTGATTTTGATCAACAACTGATTTGGATCAAATCAGTATCAAATGTAGTATTACCTTTTTGAGGTTACATTGACAAACTAAAAACAAACACAAACAAAAATGAACGAAAAATGCTAACTATATTTTAATTCAATTCAAACATTGGTTGTTACAAACCTATTATATATAAAACAGCTAATTTGGATCAAAAACTGAACATAATCATTCACAGATATGTCAAGTCTTATATATTATCATCCGTTCAGCCGCTATTCACCCGAGAAGGAGCTCCGGTATACAATCCTTCAAATTTCCCATGTTAATCTTATGGAGATAATGTTTAATGAGTTTGAGTCAGCTGCCAAATAAAACAGCTAATTTATGCTCGGTCACCTATGTACAAACGAGCAAAAGATTAACGAGATTCTTTATCGAATTTTCCACCTGCGAGCGAAGCGAAGCAGCCATCTGAGGCCGAAGGCCGAGCCGGGGTTGGGACGCGGAGCGTCCAGGGGCAGAGCCCCTAGTTTATATTAATATCTAACCCATTTGTATAACCCATTTCATAAGATTTTAATAATATTCAAAAATTTCTAAGCTACCTTAGAACACAAAATGTTTGTAATAAAAAAACTGTCAAGTATTTAGTTCAGTAAGTCAGTGAATAAAAATCAGGAATTAAATTATTCGATAAACATTTGTACAAAACATACTCTAATAAGTTTAAAATGTTTAAAACTTGTATCGGTTCAGTTAAAGTTGGTTCAAGAATCTTTTATTAGCTTATAACTTATTCAAAAAGTATGTCTCATTTAAAAACATAAGTTTGAATTAAATTATAATACAAATAAAACAATTTATCTTAGTAAATAGACTATTCTGTACTTAATTTCTACGGAAATTATTTCCCGTAATGAAAATAGGCTTTTTTGTTACATTTACACTTATAACAGAAGAGTAAAAGTTGAATTCCCAACTTGTAGTCTAAACGAGGCGGGGAAGTGGGACATTTCCCCCGCTACCATCACATCCTTCCCCGCTCGTCCCTCTCTCTCTTGTAACGTGCATTAGGACATCCTAGCGCGGCCACCGGACTAGATCGGAACTACAACTAGAGCGTACTATCAAGCCGTTTAAATGTTTCCTCTGTATATTCCTTCTCTGTGGTAATACCTTTTGAAATGGACATTGTGCTTCCTCATTTCGTAAGCTGTGTTAAATAGTTTACTTGGTAATACCTCTGAAATGGACATTGCGCTTCCTC
>JAGFPH010007022.1:0-32452 GCA_018207615.1 Philaenus spumarius | reverse complement strand
CTTTCTCATTTTTGTAACTCGTGTTAAAATAGTTTACTTAGTAATACATATTGAAATGGACATTGCGTTTCCTCATTTCGTAAGTTTTGTTAAAATAGTTTACTTGGTAATATATCTAAAATGGACATTGTGCTTCCTCATTTCGTAAGTTGTGTTAAAATAGTCTACTTGGTTTTTTGGTAATACCTCTGAAATGAACATTGTGCTTCCTCATTTCATAAGTTTTGTTAAAATAGTTTAGTCTACTTGGTTTTTTTGTAATACCTCTGAAATCTACATTGTGCTTCCTCATTTCATAACCTATTTTTATTTCGTATTTTCTATAGGCCTACTTTTGAAGCGTTAATCAGAATAGAAGTTTGCACTTCTCCCGTATGGTCTTAAGCACACCTGAATGGTTTTATTCTGTGAAATTAAAATTTTACTATAGGCCTACTTCGCTAATGAGACGTCATTTCAAATGATGTTCAACTTTTCTACTAGTTTCCAACATTTAAAAACTTGGACTTCTGAAAACTGAACATTGTTTATTCAATACACCTTTGTGGTCATACCTCCAACCTTTCCATAATGGCAGCTAAAATCTTATGTTTACGTTTTTTGTGGTAGGCCTACATTTTTTGTTAAAAAATGGAAGCGCACACAGAAAATAAATCAGTTTGCCATAGTTAATAATTTTTTTAAAATCTATAATATGTAAACGGCTTTCTCCTGACTGACAACGTGGAGCAAAAAAACTACTTAAGATATAAATACGACAATTTAATGGTACTAGTGGACCGAGCAATGCTTCGCTATTGCTTGATTTACCTAACCTAAAATTATATTCAGTTTTTGATCCAAATCAATTGTTGATCAAATTCAGCTGTTGATCAAAATCAGCTGTTTTAAGCTTTTCATACGAACAGCTGTTTTTTGTGCCCCTGATAAAATCAAAAGAAATCTTTCTTCTTCTTCCTTAAGATTGACCTTCCATAAGATTAACATGGCAACTTTGAGGGCCACTGGGGCGAAGCCCTTAACATACATTGAGCTCATTTTAAGGGAAGCACAACTTCAGAGTGAGCTCTGTAAAATGACACCAAAAACATCAAAATCGGTTAAAAACTCTAGGAGGAGTTTTACTCACAAAATAACCCCTAGCAAATTAATTATAGATAGATATGCTTATGGGCTCTTAGAGGCACACTAAGAAAGGATTTTGCAAAATTGTTATTTAAAAGCGTAAAAATAGTGCAAATTCGGTGGTTTTCTCCCAGCCCTAAATCAGGTAAACCAGCTGTTAAGATCAAAAGCTTAGCAACACGTGTTTGTTTACATTCGTTACCATAGCGACCGACTTAGCGAATTTACAATCTTGTTACAATTTTGTTTAGGTTAGATTAAGAAACTAAAAGCAAACACTTACAAAAATCAACGAAAAATGCTTACTTAAAATTATAATTCAAGTCGAACGTCTGTTATTACATAGGCTATTATAAATAAAACCGCTGATTTGGATTAAAAAAAACGTAGTTTTAGGTTAGGCCTACAATGAACCAAAACACATTTATTTGCAACCAATTTGGAAAATTCAGAATCAGGGAGTTATTTTTCACAGCTAAGTTTTTTTTTTAGGTTAGGTAAAAGCCAACCAACAAAAGGCTTACTGTAATATAAGTCAAACATCTGGTATTTCAAATTATATTGTTTCCTTTAGTTGGTAATATGAAAATTTGTTTGAAATGTTGATTATTTAAATGCAATTAATGGTGAAGTAACACAATTCGAATTATTGTGGTTGGTCGTGTCTATATCGATCTCTGTCTTACATTAGCTTATTTAACTATGTGACCAGGGTACAGATCACATGGAAATCGTCATTTCCGTGAAAATATAAGAGTATACAATAATCTGTAAGCATTGAACTATTGCTCAAATGAAATAGCAACTCAAACAGTACCGTTTTGTTGGTACACCTGTGCGCAAGTCACGGGTCGGAGTCAAGTCGAGTAGAGTTGGTGGGGGAACTTCTCCGCCGCTGGTTAATTGACTGGTTAAACAGCAGCGGACACCAACTTTACTTCACTCGACTCCGACCCACACTGGATTCCACGTTCACCGTGCAGTACAGGTCTTACGGGAGAATAGACGTGCTACTACCGTTACAAGGAACATCACGTCTATTGTCATGCGGGTTGCGTCAACTGTACGAGCGTTGCATGGGAGTTGATGTTTTTTTAGTTGGCTACTATCGCTGAGACTGTCGTATGGACAACATGGGCTTATGGGCACTCTGTACTGAACGGTGAACTCAGAACTGTAGGCTCGTTTAGGGTCGTGTTCGGGAGCATTTTAACCACCTTCTCAGCATTTTTACGGAAATCTGAAATACAGATATCGGCGTGAATCATGGCACTTGGCCTCGCCCTGGAGCTATGGGCCGGGGGTGTGGGAAAAGGGCGTAAGTGGAGAAAATAATCATTTTCCCACACCGCTTTCTAATGTGACTCATCCTTCAAACGAACTAGTGGATGTTTCTCACCCTTAATACGTTCACTGCTGCGCAAATTTCGTATTTCCTATGCTAGGAGCTGACCTTTTATTTTTTATATTTATAGCCTAAATGAGTAGAAATTACTTTATTTTTTATTTTTGAACCTTTCTACGTACCGGTAATCTATACATTATATAAAAGCGAAATACCACTCACTCATTACGATTTCTCAAAAACTACCGAATGGATTGAAATGAAATTTGGTATACAGCTTCCTCTAGGGCCATAGGTGCTCACTAAGAAAGGGTTTGAAAAAATTCGAAATTTTAGGGGGGTTTGGGGGAATCAAAGTTACTAAATCACGATTTCTTTAAAACTACCGAACGGATTGGAATGAAATTTGGTATGTAGCTTCCTCTAGAGTCATAAGTGTTCACTAAAAAAGGGTTTTAAAAAATTGGAAATTTTAGGGGGGTCTGGGGGGTAAAAATTACTAAATCACGATTTCTCAAAAATTATCGAACAAATTGGAATACAATTTGGTATGTAGCTTCCTCTAGGGCCATAGGTGCTCACTAAGAAAGGCTATGAAAAATTTCGAAATTTTAGGAGGGGTTTGGGGGGATCAAAGTTACTAAAAAAGACTGAAAATACCAACCACCACGGGCAACGCCGTACGGGTCAGCTAGTAATCTATATATATATATATAATCCAAATACCACTCACTGGCTCACTCATCACGAAATCTCAAAAACCAACGAACGGATTGGAATGAAATTTGGTATGTAGCTTCCTCTAGAGCCGTGGGTGCTCATTAAGAATGGTTTTCAAAAAATTAGAAATTTTGGGGGGGTCGAAGTTACTAAACATCCCCATAAGAAATACATAGTGTAATATATTTTTTGATATATTTTTTAGTTTTTTGTGCATAATATACATTTAACTTTGATTTGTCTATCAGTACAAAGCCGGTCGGGCCAGCTAGTCACTAATATTTGTGCGTCCACAGTAGATAAGGTTAAAAATGGCGTGCAAAGCACGCAATGCTCTGGGGATTGAAAATACCCCAACACGAGGTTGCCAAAATACCCCAATAGGTTGGCGTGCGAAGCACGCAATGCATTGTGTATCTAAAATACTCCCAATACAGGGGTTGGCGTGAGAAGCACGCAATGCACTGAGTATTGAAAATACTCTCAATATGGAGGTTGGCGCAATGCACTGTGCATCGGCCGCTTCTCATAGTGTTCAGTGTGAAGCTCATATGTGCGTCGTGTTAGAGATGTACCGGGTACTGATGTTTTTAGTCAGGTTAGTAGCGGTTTGCTCAAGTGCCAGCATTCCCGCCGGTATCTGTACACGTTTTGAAGCCGTTTGAAAAGGCCGTAACAATTCATTTATATTAATTTTTCAAGATAAAGCTCTAAATTGTTTAAACAGTTATTATGCAAAATCTGTATATCCGTTACAGCCCACCTTGTACATGGTTTCTACACGCCATTAGCTGTCATTTCTACAATTCCAAAGCTTTAACTATTAAAATTACAAAACTATGAAATAAATTGAATTTTCCGTGTTTTTTTTTTTTTTATTAAATTTTTCAGCCAAAAAAATGCACTTAGGGTCATTTTAAAGGTTTTTAAATTGACTACAACTTTTCCATCGAAAGTAATGCGTTTCATACAATGATTTACAAAATATAAGCGAAAATCCCCCAAAAAATAAATTTGTCACGATTTTTGTTGATTTAAAAATTCCACAATAAATAAACGGTACCAGGAACTGGCACATGCTTTCTCACAAACATATTTAAATTATTAAACAGATTCATTGTGACTTCATAATTGTAGGAGAAGTGATATTAAAGTAGGAGATTAACTAAATATTATTATTATTAGCTAGAGAGAAAACTATTCGATCGATTTCGAACAAATCTGCACCAAACACGTCAATTATTCCTGTATAGATGCACGAAAAAAGTTTTCAAAAACAACCCCCTTTATGGCCAAAAAACCCCCAAAATCAGTTATTATTATTATTAGCTAAAGGAGAATTTTTAGAAAAATGCGGTTTTTCCATATGATAGGGTACATTAAAGGCTACAAATAAGCCAAATTTTATCAAAATCGTTAGAGCCGTTTTGTTATTAAAAAAATAACTGATTTTTGGGTGTTTTTTTTTGCCAAAAAGGGGGTTGTTTTTAAATTTTTTTCAAAACCATTTTTCGTACCTCTATACAGGCCTATTTAAAATGTCTGGTGCAAATTTGTTTAAAATCGATCGAATAGTTTTCGCTCTAGCTTTGTATACATATAGACATTTAGACAGACATTTTGTAAAAAACACTTTTTTTGGACTCAGGGGGTCCCAAAACGGATATTTCCATAAAAATCTCAACATCGATTTTTTTTGCGATCACTATACTTTCTCTATACTATAGTATAGTGGGAAAGTAAAAATCATTGTTTCCGAAGGTGGTATTCTCATCTACAAACTGTTCCTCAAGTCAAAACGCAATCAGTTTGCTGTTAAATTTTGTACCATAAAACCTCTCAATTGACTGGTCTACTTCTCTAGTTTACTTTGTGGGATACATTCAATATGTTTTATTAAATTTATGAAAATGTTTAGGTATTTTCTTAAATGCTTTTCGAAATAGCATCATAGTTTTATGGAATTGGTTTTCAAGTACTATAAGCATTGGATTATTGTTTCTCTTAATTATTTTGATTAAGGCATTCTGATTTAACACAATCTATACTAACGGAACTAAACATTTTAAATTTTATTAAACTAGTGGACCGGGCAATGCTTCGCTATTGCTTGATTTACCTAACCTAAAATTATATTCAGTTTTTGATCCAAATCAGTTGTTGATCAAAATCAGCTGTTGATCAAAATCAGCTGTTTTAAGCTTTTCATACGAAAAGCTGTTTTTTGTGCCCCTGATAAAATCAAAAGAAATCTTTCTTCTTCTTCCTTAAGATGACCTTCCATAAGATTAACATGGCAACTTTGAGGGCCACTGGGGCGAAGCCCTTAACATACATTGAGCTCATTTTAAGGGAAGCACAACTTCAGAGTGAGCTCTGTAAAATGACACCAAAAACATCAAAATCGGTTAAAAACTCTAGGAGGAGTTCTACTCACAAAATAACCCCTAGCAAATTAATTATGTATAGATTATTTAGTTTTGTGAACGTATAAATCAAATTGAAGAGTATGGCTGTGATTTCAAAATAAAAGTCAGTTTCTAAACTCATATGGTTATTCACACATAACCATACCTAAACACACATTTATACAGTTTGTGTCTGCCTGTCTGTTTGTCCGGGTCTAATCACCGGAATGGCTGAACCGATTTCGACGAAATTTTCATTAACGTGTAGAGTATTTTCAGAGAATATTTTAGGCTTCTTTTTGTTCGAAAAAATATTTAAAATTCCTGTAAAAAAATTTAAAAAATTATGGATTTTGCAGACAAATGTTACATATTGTTTGTCTATTTCAATCTAGCTCTTACATTATGTACAGGTCACAGCTGCCCCCCCCCCCCCCCAATTAGATCCAAGAGCCTCTGTCCTAATCTATCATCATTTCCGTAAAAATTCTATTGAAAAAATGTACAAATTATTAACAAAATTATTGATTTTGTGGTTTGCATTGGCATCATTCTATTTATATCACCGCAGGGGCAGAGCCCCTATTTTTTTTTTAAATAAGATAGACCTATGTCTCAGCCTATGAAACCTCAAAACGTAATGGCCCTATTGAAATTTACACTCTTCACCTCGTCCTCGTGTTAATCATTGTTGGTTGTGTTTGAGTAAATTTCACCTAAATACGATTGTTTATTCATTTATAACATGTTTATTAAGTATATTTGATATAAAAAACGTCCAACAAACTTGCTTTTGTACTGAGGGCATTGGTCCCTATAACATCTAAATATGATTTACAAATACTCGCCCATTTGCAAAGAATATAACTGGACTACTAAAGTAATAAACGGTACCAGAAACTGGCACATACTTTCTTACAAACATATTTAAATTATTAAACGGATTCACTGTGACTTCATAATTGTAGGAGGGGTAGGAGAGGTGATATTAAAGTAGGAGATTAACTAAAAACAACCCCCTTTTAGGTAAAAAAAACCCCCAAAGTCGGTTATTATTATTATTAGCTAAACAAGAATTTTTAGATAGATGCGGTTTTTTGCATGGTAGGGTACCTTTAAGGGCTACGAATAAGTAAAATTTTATCAAAATCGTTGGAGCCGTTATTTTTATAAAAAAAAAAATTATAACTAATTTTTTGGGGGTTTTGGCCAAAAAGGGGGTTCTTTTTCAAAAATTTTCAAAAACTTTTTTCGTGCATCTATACAGGCCTAATATGTTTGGTGCAAATTTGTATGTAAATCGATCGAATAGTTTTCACTCTAGCTTTGTATAATATACAGACATAAAACAAACATTTTGTAAAAACCACTTTTTTGGACTCAGGGGGTCCCAAAATGAATATTTCCACAACAATCTCAACATCGATTTTTTTGCGATCACTATACTTTCGCTATACTATAGTATAGTGAGAAAGTAAAAGTTCTAGTTATCGTGGGCTCACTGATCAAGGTTTGGGACGAACTCGGCTTTCGACCCTATGTGTGCAGTGTGACGAATGGTGCACATTGAACACTTGTATTAAAACATTGAGCGTTTGTGACGCGTTAGAAGAGTTAAACATTTCGTCCAACCGTTATTTTGTCTTCAAAATTTACGTTTGCACAAAACGTTAACTATTAGAAAGAATACGTGGATAGAAAAATATCGTCACAAACGCTTCTCAAATAAATATATCGCAGAATTTTTGATCATCATTTTTACAATCTTCGTCGCATTTTACTTTCTCACTATACTATAGTACTGTATAGAGAAAGTAGGCCTATAGTGATCGCAAAAAAATCGATTTTGAGATTTTTGTGGAAGTATCCGTTTTGGGACCCCCTGAGTCCAAAAAAGTGGTTTTTACAAAATGTCTGTCTGTATGTATGTCTATGTATACAAAGCTAGAGAGAAAACTATTCCATCGATTTCAACCAAATTTGCACCAGACATGTCCGGTAGGTCTGTATAGATGCACAAAAAACGGTTTTGAAAATTTTTGAAAAACAACCCCCCTTTGTGGCCAAAAAATCCCCAAAAAACAGTTATTATTTTTTTATAAAAACACGGCTGAAACGATTTTGATAAAATTTTGCTTATTCGCAGCCCTTAATGTACCCTACCATATGCAAAAAACCGCATCTTTCTAAAAATTCTCGTTTAGCTAATAATAACAATAATACTAATAACTGATTTTTGGGGGTTTTTTGGCCATAAGGGGGTTGTTTTTCAAAAATTTTCAAAACCTTTTTACGTGCATCTATAAAGACCTAATTGACGTGTTTGGTGCAAATTTGTTCGAAATCGATCGAATAGTTTTCTCTCTAGATAATAATAATTACATTTATTAGTTAATCTCCAACTTTAATAAAAAATCACCTCTCCCTACCCCACCCTACAAGTCACAGTGAATCTGTTTAGTAATTTAAATATGTTTGCGAGAAAGTATGTGCCAGTTCCTGGTACCGTTTATTTAAGGCTAAACATCCCTGAAAAAGTTGTGTTTTTGGCCCGATAGATGGCAGCACCTCTGCGGCAAATTTGTACTACGATTAATTTCCGTAATTATTATCCGATTTTTGTTTTGTAAGTTATTTTGTAAATGATATGAATAAAACATTCACGCTATTGTGCTGATTTAAAAATAAAATTATTTATAAAAAAGTTTTATACAGATTTTTTGTTGCTGTAATATTTTGTTTAAATCGCAGGTAGTCATTTTGTAAATACAAATTTTAAAAGAATTTTGCCGTTTTCAGATATTAAATCGGTCAAATGGTCGTATCGGAATCGTTTTTTAAAGATATTATCATTATTTCTCTCACGCTCCGGTTCCCTCCCCCCGCCGCGTAGCACAACATCCCCCCCCCCCCCTCACCAGCCGCTCTGCCCGGCCCTGCAACTGTAGCGTTCGTCAACTCACTCACTACTCGCATTCATACCATACTCTGGCCGGACACACTTACTAGACTAGACTACTGATTACGACAGGTGTTTGTTATCTGTTAAAAAGTATTTTCTGTAAGTCGAAAAGAGACATCTAGAATAAATATAGAAAAATATACAGTAGTTCAAATTAAAGGATTTATGAAAGTAGGCCTATATACAGGTTCTTTGGCCATACATTATTCAATAACACCAGGATATGAATAATATTACCCTATAACGTTAGTTATTTGTTTCAAATAAAACTTATATTTTAATACATGAAAACGAGAAATAAATAAAAAAATGAATAGTGCAAAATACCATTTATTACACGTGACAGTCATAAAATGGACTGTTTCAATAATACAATAAACCTTTTTTCAAGGATATACACATACGGTACATATTTTTATCTTTAATACTATTTGGCCATTAATGTTTCGCCATTGAACTCCGCAAGAGAAATGTTTGGTTCACGTATTGGCATACTGCTTAATCAATCAAAATGCTTAATTGCGAATTTTCCCTAAAGTAATAAGTTATTACCGTGGTCATCATTCGTTTTGCCAAAAAACCCATTTTATTCTAGCCTATTGCAGCAAACCTATACGTTCTCAGTCATTTTGAAAAAAAGTAGGTATATTGATAAGTTTAATAAAACCTTGAAACTTGTAGAAATGAAAGAAATGAAACTAGTATTTCAGGCATTCCAGCTTAAAGTAAGCCTGAGGTGTAAAAAATAAAAATAAAATATAATATAATTCAATAAGTTGCATGTCAAGGTGAAAAGTTCTACTTTAATAATATGTTTAACATTTTTAGCAAATTTTGATATTTGTAATTAGTTTAAGTTCTTTGTTCTGTGAGTATCAACAGCTATCCTCCGGAAATGTTTTTTCTGTGAACTTAGCAGCACTGCAATAAATATGAAACAGCTGATCTAGTGATTGAAGTTGCTACAGAAGATAGCTGAAAGACTTCTCTAACTATTACTATTAATGCCATAATTTAAGATAATATATTGTCTTTTCATTTGTAATTTTTGTAGTCACTTATCATGAATGCAGTAGAATTATTTATTCAGCTCATAATAAATTAATTACTTTCAGTGGAATTAAATAAAGTAGACAGTATGACTTTAATATAAATGTATAAAGGAGATCAAAGAGGATGCATGGATGTTTGTTTGTATGTATCTTTTACCTATGGACTTAGTACATTGTTTGTTTTCACTGAAAGTTCATTGAGGGTTGAACTTATTATATATATTATAACTACTGTACCCCAAATCGTGTCACAGGTAAATCAGGAACAATATTGAATTATTTTTTTATATTCGTTAACATTTACTAAAAGTCATTATACATTCCCTCTTTACGAAGCGTTTATCAGGGTGTTATTTAAACAAGAATCTTATCCAGATGAACCAAATTATGTTTTTATAATACTGTACTAATACTAACATCCGAGATTTATCAGCGAGCAGAGCGAGAGGCAGTCTGCGCTTCTTCCTCTTCGTTGAAAGCCGAAGTTGCTTTTTAGATTTTGTTGTTCCTCGGCGATTCATTGAGAAAACAAATGTTAAACGAAATAACGTTCTCAATAACAATAATTACAAGACGACGCAATAGTACAACAAATAAGAATCGCGGGGAGCACATGGATGGAAGCACGGGAAACCATCATCCAAATGTATACAAGCAACATCTGAGACGCGTGGTGGGGGGATAGGTGGCGCGAGTGAGTCACAGCCATCGATGTATAAACACACTGGATCGCTGGCTGCGTGTATTGAATACGGTCCGGCCAGCCTAGCCGCTTCCCCCACCACTGGTGGGACAGCAACAACACGTGAAGCATTCAAAGCTAATGCAACGTCCACAAATGTTTTAATTTATTTTGCTCAGCTTCAACAACGGCACCAAACATTATTTGTAAAATAATCATTTTAATTTCTAAACAATATTTAATTGTTATACAGTATGTAACACTTATTTTTGTAGTAAACTAGTGGACCCAGCAATGCTTCGCTATTGCTTGATTTAAATAAAACGTTATTAAAGTTATTCCACTGTACATCGACTTAAGTGATCGAATTATTGCAAAATGGTTTTTATGCCACAAGAATATACTACACAAATTTAGATCTATAGTTTGTAAACCTTTATAGAACTGATAATACAGTAAACCTTTTGTTTGTTTTTACCTAATCTAAAAAAACTGATAGTTGTGATGAATTGTAAAAAAACCTGATTCTAAATTAGCCCAATTGGTTGGAAATAAACGTGTTTTGGTTCATTGTAGGCCTAACCTAAAATTATGTTCAGTTTTTGATGCAAATCAGTTGTTTTATATATAATATGTAACAACCAATGTTTGAATTGAATTAAAATATAGTACCGTAAGCATTTTTAGTTGATTTTTGTTTTTATTTAGGCCTACTTTAAGTTGGTCAATCTAACCTATAAAGCTGTTGGTTTTGAAAAAATAATAAACTGATTACAAATTTGCTAGTAAAGTTGCTATGGTAGCCTAATGAATGTAAACAAACATGTGTTACTAAGCATTTTATACGAACAGCTGATTTTGGGCGCTATGGTCTTGAGTCCATACAAAAGAGGCTGTTTAGTTTTTCCTAAATTTGAAACTTTTTCGGAAACGTTTCAAATTTTTCTTTATATGAAAATCTAGTTCGGACTATTATGATGAACATTTTAAAACAAAAAAATAGCCAAATTGGTCCAGCCGTTCTCAAGTGATGCGCTTACAGAGGAACAGCAATTCATTTTTGTTATATAGATTAACAGTTTGTGTCTAAACTATTATTATTGTTGTTGGATAAGGATAAGGAAAAGTTTAGGGAAAAATAAACTGAACCAAAACCATAATGAAAAACATGATCTATATTAGCATTTTAAACTGCATTTTATTTTCATAAAAGTAGGGATACCTATACATTACACTTTAAACATTGTTAAATAAAACAAGTTTAGCAAGTTTTTGACGCACTCCAAGCTTTGTAAATGTAGCTCGCGATGTTTTGAAATGTTACAAAATTCCGTTAATATGCATAATAATTTTATTTACTACAAGGTACTTGGCCCCTGATCGCTTCACTCGCCAAACCCTACGGTGACATATGGTGATGCCAATGAAAACTACAAAATCTCTAATTATGTTCATAATTTTAAGATTTTTTCCATTTTTCATTCTTAACCCCTTAAAAAAATAAAAATGGCGGCCGGACCGGTTCTCTCAGTGTAAGCTTTTTTCCAAAGCCAGTTTGTAGCTTACTGTTTAGTCGAATTAAAATCTAATTTTGCGGGTAGCAAATTAGATTTTCAATAAAATTGTATTCTTGATTTTTTTCGTATCTCAAACGGTATGCTCACAAAATGACCGTAAACTTCAAATTTGTAAAAAAATCGTCCAAGTTCTTGTATTTCAACCATTTATTCAACACGTTTATTCTAAACCAATTCAAAAGTGTTCCATAGTTTTTTTGTAGATAAAAGTTCAAAGAATTCCTATATTATGCCAGTTTTGCCAGTAAAAAAAATGATTGAAGTAAAATTAACAAAGTTATTAGCTCAAGAAATAAGCATGTTTAGTAACGAAAGGAAAAAGTTAAACTTTAGGCCTACATAAAAAGTAATAAACATTTTTTGTAATATTTTTCATAAATGTAAAAAAGTTTCGTAATTTAGTTCTAAAATAGAACTGTATAATAATATTGATCAATTTCAAATTTCTTATTTTGAAAACATTAGTTTTTATGTTCCTACTACAAGACTGATAACAAAACTAGGCCTGTTTTGAATAGTAATTTAGGAATACTATATCCTCTGCCCAAAAATGACATATTATTATAAAAAAGTGTAGAGGATAAATCAAAGAATTGAACTGTATACAACAACAACAACGTGTATCACTGTCCATCTATCACGCTGCCCACCGCGGGTCTAGCCCACCAGTGGAGGGGGAAGCTCCACGCCGGCCGGCTCGTTTCTCGAACCTTTCAGACTACTCAGCGCGCAATCCAGTGTTTAAGGTGCGGCTATACATACACGTCACGTCACGTCCCGTCTTTTTTCCAGAGGTATGCTCCCTGTGTAATCAAATGGAGGTGGCTATACATACCCGTCACGTCACGTCCAGAAAATATTCGAATGCTCTAGAGAGCATACCGTGCCGTGACGTGACGTGCCGTGACGTGATGGGTATGTATAGCCAGGGGTCACGTCAAGCGACGTCATTTATCTCCGCTTCGGCTTTGTCCGCGCACAGTCGGGAAACATCGTTGGTATAGCTGAATGTTTTTTGACTATATTTTGTTGGCTCCATAACAGAGATAAACAAAAATATTGAACCTTATCAGTTCAAGGGGTGAAGTGTGTCTGTTCACCTGTTTCTTGTGTGTCGTTCCTTCAGTAACATAGTGTTTTGTTGTGCGTCAACCATGGACGACGAGTATTTGATAACTTTAGTGCAAGACTCAAAGAACTTTTTGACCCTTCTCACAATTTATACATGAATAACGTAAGGAGGAACTACTGCTGGGAAGAAATTGCAATTAAAATGAATTCCAAATTCTCCATGTTCTCTTCATGTTCTCTGTTCCAATGATCTCTTCATCCAAAAGAACTAGCATCAAAATGTCCTCGTCGGTGTCGGAACTCGAAGATGAGGACTCCTCCATGGTTGACTCAACAGTAAGTAGTGTGACCCAGTGGATTGGAAAGCCAAGATGTGCGCGCGCTACTTTTTGTGCCTGGACGTGACGTGACGGGTATGTATAGCTACCCTACCTAAAATGACGTTAGTGGACGGGACGTGACGTGACGTGACGTGTATGTATAGCCGCACCTTTATACATCGATGGTCACAGCGGCACTGCACCTGCTTCGTGTCACTCTCGCGTTTGTTCTCATTACTGTAAATGTTTAAACAACGATACCGACTAAACCAGCCAGGCGATTTTAAAAATTAAAAGTGTAAAATTATTTAAAAATTATTGTCTTCAAAATGACTACCTGCGATTTGCATTTTTCGTTTTGTAACACAATTATTTTATTATTATTTTTTAAACCAGCAACTTAATTAAAATTTAGCTTCATTGGCGTGAATTCTAATATTATTCCGTTCACAAATCAGTTTTGCAAATGAACATCTGACGAAAATTCCACCAATAAACACCAATACAAAATGACTCCATTTTGGTGCTGCGCCGTGGTGGCAGAATTTGGAACTAATCCTGGGATGTTTAGCCTTAAACTGTTTAGCCTTTGCAGAAAATTAACCCGATACAGGTCATCTACCAATCAAGAGTGATATATCAGCTGAGGTCAAGGTGAAGGTCAACGAATCGGCGCGAATATTTTTGATGCTCGTTTTGTTTAGAATTGTTTCAAAAATGATTATCAACTTGTAGGCCTGGATGAAAACGATAAAGTTGTTTTGGTAAAAAGTTTATAATCTTATGTACAACGTACTTATATAACAAATTGAACTCGTTGGTTATTATTTAGTAAGAATTACAGTACTTGTAAATTATTTTTATGGTAGGCCTATATAATTCTTCTGTACGTGTATATGTCACTGACCTCCTCCAAAACGGCCAAACCAATTTTGATGAAATCTTTTGTGTGTTTGAGTGGGTCTCTGGATGGTTTAGATTCACAGTTGGAAGGGGTTGAAATGGGGTTGCTACCCCTATACAATAAATGTAAATTAAACCAACTTCCTACAAGCTATAAAAGTTAAAATTTATGTAATTTTATTTTTTTAAGGGATATAAAAAACTATTTGCATTTTATTACTTAAGTCAAAGGGATAAAATTGAATAATTAACCTTAAAATTATATAATAATCCACTTACTTTTTCTATATTCCCAAAAACTACTCAACTAATTTTACTTCAATTTCACAATTTACACATATTAGTACCAGGATTTTTTTTAGAGAATATCGTCACTACAAACAAAAATATTTAAATGGCCTGTACAATAAAAATAAATTTGACTAAATTCCTACGAACTATAAATCTAAAATTATTTATTATTATTCTTAATTGATATTTGATATAAAAACACATTTGCAATTCGAGTGCTTAAGTCAAAGGAATGAAATTGGATAACCACCTTTAAAATTGAATCAAGCAATAGAAAAGCATTGCCAGGCCCACTAGTAATAATATAAAATGACAGTTAGTACAATATCCACAAAAAAACTTACATTTTTCCTGAATCTCTGTCTCGCCGTTAGAAGCGACATGGCCAGTATCTTTAAAGAAAGCACGCAACAATAAAACAAATACGCCTGGAACACGGGGTTCGATTTACTGAACAAGGTACCGGCATCTGCCATGGTTGATTGTTTGCGAACAACTAACAAATTAAAAGTAACTGTTCACTTCTACGCCTTTGGTGAGTTTAGTTTTAGGTTTTAGTGTTTGCCGGCCAACGGCCGGCAGCTGCCAACATTCGAAAACGAAAATATCAGTTTGTGTCGTGTGGGGGAAAAAATAATGTCCCTAACTGAGTTATGGCTAAACGTAAGCGGGACATTGGCGTGAATTCGTAAATTACTGTTAATATTAAAAATAATTCAGTGTGTTTTTAATTCTGTCTGTTTCGGGAGAAATGTAAAAATTGTTTTCTTATTATAAAAGTTGTGACAGACCAACTGTGTGGTACCGTAGTGAGAAAGTAAAACGTGTTTAAACATTTAAGATTTTATGTATGTAGGCCTACATTATTGTTATTTAAACATTTATTTTGTCCAATTTCTATGAAATGTTCACCCCCCTTTTACTTTCTCACTATACTATAGTATAGAGAAAGTATAGTGATCGCAAAAAAAATCGATGTTGAGATTTTTGTGGAAATATCCGTGTGGAAAAACCAATGATTACCATAGTATAAAACCTACTATGTAATAATTTCAAAAAATCAAACAAAAAAACAGTTATTATTTTTATATAAATAAACGGTACCAGGAACTGGCACATACTTTCTCACAAACATCATTTAAATTATTAAACAGATTCACTGTGACTTGTAGGGTGGGGTAGGAGAAGTGATTTAAAGTTTTAGATTACCTAATAAATATTATTATTATTATCTAGAGAGAAAACTATTCGATCGATTTCGAACAAATTTGCACCAAACACGTCAATTATGTCTGTATAGATGCACGAAAAAAAGTTTTGAAAATTTTTGGCAAAAACCCCCCTTTATGGCCGAAAAACCCCTAAAAATCAGTTATTATTATTATTATTAGCTAAACGATAATTTTTAGAAAGATGCGGTTTCTTGCATATGGTAGGGCACATTAAAGGCTACAAATAAGCCAAATTTTATCAAAATCGTTACAGCCGTTTTTTTATAAAAAAATAATAACTGATTTTTTGGGGGGTTTTTTGGCCAAAAAGGGGCTTGTTTTAAAAAAAAAATTTCAAAACCCTTTTCGTGCAGGCCTACTTGACATGTCTGGTGTAAGTTTGGTTGAAATCGATCGAATAGTTTTCTCTCTAGCTTTGTATACATACAGACAGACATTTTGTAAAAACCACTTTTTTGGACTCAGGGGGTCCCAAAACGGATATTTCCACAAAAATCTCAACATCGATTTTTTTTGCGATCACTATACTTTCTCTATACTATAGTATAGTGAGAAAGTAAAAAAAACGGCTCTAACGATTTTGATAAAATTTTGCTTATTTGTAGCCCTTAATGTGTACCCTTACCATATGCAAAAAACTGCATCTTTTAAAAATTCTCGTTTAGCTAATATATCCCAATTACTTTTAAGTCTATGAGCATTACGCGAATACTCTTCGTTTTCTAGGCGATGCTAACCACCTATTTTTCTCGCCTATTAAAAAAACAATAATAATAACTGATTTTCAGGGGTTTTTTTTGGCCACAAAATGGGTTGTTTTTCAAAAATGTTCAAAACCTTTTTTCGTGCATCTGTATAGGACTAATTGACATGTTTGATGCAAATTTGTTCGGAGTCGATCGAATAGTTTTCCCTCCAGCTAATAATAATAATATTTATTAGTTACTGTCCTACTTTAATGCAATTATGAAGTCTCAGTGAATTTATTTAATAATTTAAATATGTTTGTGGGAAAGTATGTGCCAGTTTCTGGTACCGTTTATTCAATTTATTTTTAATTATGTAGGCCTATATGATTTTTCAGTAAGCCTAACTTTGCTATATATTTTAAGCCAAACAAAAAGTTGCCAAAATATGAATAACGCATACAGTAGAGAGTAGAGAAAGTCAGAGCAAAGGTCAAAGGTTGTATTTCCGGTTTTATTTACATGTCTCATGTTTCCCCAAAGTTTTTCAAGAACACGTAGAAAAACTCCGATAAATTAGTGGTACCGTATGCTCGTTGTAGACCGATTTCCGCAAGGGGCGCGATATCAGAGCTTGTTTTACATGGCATCTACGTTCACCCGATTTGACGCCATGTGATTTATGTGTTTATTTGTTTATAAATTTATTTCGGGGATCTCGCTAACGGCTCTAACGATTTTGATGAAAATTTGCATATAGGGGTTTTTTGACGTCAGGAATCGAATGCGCTAGGTCTTACGTCTGCAAAAATGCGCATACAATTTAAACTCTGAACTTCTTTTATATACCACCTTTGAAGTCACTAAGTATATGCGAATAGATACATTATATAGAATATCTTATAGAGTATATTATGGAACTAGGGGCTCTGCCCCTGGACGCTTCGCTCGCAGTTGGAAAATTCGCTAAAGAATTTCGTTAATCTTTGGCTCGTTTGTACATAGGTGACCGAGCATAAATCAGCTGTTTTATTTGGCAGCTGACTCAAACTCATTAAACATTATCTCCATAAGATTAACATGGGAAATTTGAAGGATTGTGTGCCGCAGCTGCTTTTCGGGTGAATATAGCGTCTAAACGGATAATTGGATCTTAAATCTGATGGAAAACCGTTAGTTTGAAATTAAATTTTCTACAACTTTTATACATTTACCTAATTATGTAACAACTGTACACGGCAAATTGATGTTTAGTGCAAATTTTGTATGATATTTATTTCAGTAAATGCCTCATAACTCAGTTCTTTATTATCCGATTGTAGCAAATAAAGTATGATTTTGTGCGTCTTAAAATTCTACTTTTTTTATTACTGGTAACATTTTTTTAATAAAAATTACGGTTTTCGTGAAATTTAACATCAAAGATTTTAAATGGCCGCCATCTTGAAACTGTTAAAGATATCGTAACGAAATTGTATACACTTGTTTGACCTAAGGTACACGTTCGTGCCAAATTTGAAGTTTCTACTAAAATAGTACTCAAGTTATAAAATAATTTGTAAAAACCACAAACAGACGGACAGACAGAAAACTAGGCATGTCAGACCCATATTTATATGACGTTTTTTGATTGTCTTGACCTAAGGAACAAATACACCAAATATTTCCAGGGAGTTTGTAAACATCCTGTATAAAAGTAGATATCTTATGTTATTAAACGAGCAATTCTTGTAGGCTATATATTTGTTTATAAATTTATTTCGGGGATATCGCTAACGCCTCTAACGATTTTGATGAAATTTTGCATATACGGGTTTTATGACGTCAGGAATCGAATACGCTAGGTCTTATGTCTGCAAAAATGCGCATAAAATTTAAACTCTGAACTTCTTTATATACCCACTTTGAAGTCACCAACTATACGCGAATAGATACATTATAGACACAATACAGATGTTTTACAAACAGATGTTAATCTGTTAATTTTAGCTCCATGTTTATATACTATTTAACAAACATAAATCATTAACAATTAATCAGGTGGTATAATTTTCAACCTAGTTCTTTATTCAAACACCTAACGTAACTAAAACATTATATTTGTGCTGTTATTAACCGTTCTGAACCCCTTTTCACCAGTTTCTGCATTCTTTGTATTTCTATAAAGGTAATATAAATTATCTAATGATTATAATTATTATTTGTTATTTCTAAAATACATAAACAATATCAACTGTGGCCTATACGTTGGATAGGTTGCATAACCTACATGTACCTATAGAGGTTTTTGGAGGTCAGGATTCGAATGCGCTAGGTTTTATATCTGCAAAAAAATCTAATAAAATGTTAGAAATAATTACACTCGTGTTTTTTTTTTAACAAACAGTTTATATATTATGTAGGCTACGTAAGATCGAATAATATTCATATTTATTCAGTACGCAATTCGTATTTACATACATTTCCTAAACAAAACAAATTGTTTTTAAATACAAAGCTATGCTCGGTCGCCCAGGTACTTAATAATTTTATGGTTATAATTGTAAAACCATAACCACTCTTGCTACCCAACAGATTTGTTTTGTCATTTCATATTTGGCTCAAGTTGAAATATACTCTTTAGCTACAAATAGTAGGCCTATAGCTATAGTTTTATATTTAGCCTACTTTATATTTTAATTTAAAATAATTCGACCACGCAGCTGAACCGCTGACGTGAGTTGAGCAAATTTCCAAAATTAAGTTTATAGGCCTATGTGTTAGGGTTTCAACCAACAATTTGGGAAATAGGTCTATTCACGACGGTGCTGATTAGCTGCAAAGTAGTTCGCACGCCAATCCGCATATGGGAGTATCTTCAATCAATACACAATGCATTGCGTGCTTCGCAAGCCAGCCGCCGTGTTGGGAGTACCTTCAACACACAAAGTATTGCGTGCTTCGCACGCCACCCCGTGTTGGGAGTATACACAATGCATTGCGTGCTTCGCACGCCAACCCCTCGGTAGAATCCACCACATGGCTTTGAACCGGGTACTTCTATGGTATTTTACGTTACGATCAATTTTGGAAGAACCAAGCGAGCTATAAGGTCGCGTAAAAAACAAAATGTGCAGAATAACATTATACATTTATTTTTGTAGAAAAACTCAAAAACAAATTCATTCTCGTAGAAAAGATCTAAAAAAATAGTCACTTTCGGTCAAAAAACGTGCTTTTGATTGTTGGATTTTTTTGGCTAACGAACTCGTCCGAGCGACGTCGACAACCAAACATGTGTACCAAATTTGAATTAAATCGGACTATATGTATATGATTTTGAATGACACCCCAAAACTTGTTCTGGGGACCATGATCGGTGCTCATTTGCTACTCCCGACCTTGCGTCTAACCAGAAGGGCCACTGCAATAGCTCATTTTTCCTACGGAAATTCGCTAATAAACCAAGGTAATTAATATGATGAGTGAAAGGTGTTTTGTGAACAGAGAACTATTATTGCTTTTGGACCGGTTAAATTATACAGATTTTTTTTAGTCGTACAGTAAAAGTTTTTTTAAACAAAACTACCTATTAACTGTTGCCGTTTTCCTTGAACAATCCCTAAATGCGTTTGTATTCAAATGACGAGAATCTCTCACAAAGCCTGATTGATCATGAAATAAAGTCAAATGGAATGTGAAACACATTGTACACAAAATAATGGATGAGTGCTTCCTACCATAAGCGTAACCAGGACGACTGTATGAGGGGGAGGGGGTATGGTCAGTTTTTAAAAATTAAGATGTACAATTTTTTTTATATTTTATTTTATTGAATACACTACAACTAGCTTTATCAGCTAACCAGCAGCTTATTTTCTAACAAACAATCGTGACAGTTTATAAGGTTATCTCCCAATGTCAATACCTTTGTTCACAGCTCCACACCTACAACTGTGAACATTAAACCAACTCAAAAGGCTTCAGCCTTTTAAGGCATCGCACTAACTCTGCGTTGTCAAGCAGCTGAAGTACTTCAACGTTTTGGTGTTGATGGAGTGGAGACTCATGCTTTTTAGCTTGCTTTTGTATTTCGGCCTCTACCGTTTCGATCTTCAAGTCCCTGTGAATAGTGTCATTACTGACATACCAAGGAGCTTTCACTAAATACCTTAAAGGTCTGAATAATTTTGATGTTATTAGTTCATTTCACCTCAGCGTGAGGCAAAACCAAATGACCGTAATAAAACCCTTACCCTTAGGCCTATTGTGCGACATCGGGGATGGGCACTTGTCGACTGCCTTTGTATTAGAGTTATTGCTGTTTGTCCCAGTGTCATTATGCAAACTTTTTTAATTGAAAGAAAAACTTAAAACAAAATATATCATTCGCTGTGTTTTGATCGCGTGATTATTTTTATACCAAATATGAAGGAAATCGGTTGATTTTGGGGAAGGCAAAGTAAATAGTTAAATCCTATGTGTTTCAAATATTTTTTATCATCATGAATACGGAAATAAATTTACATTGAATAATGATGTTGAGTTTTATAAAAACCTCTTACTTACTACTGTACACAATAATCATCACATTATAGTGGCCTGACAGTTTTTTTGTTAATTAAATGCAGTATTAAAATATAGACATTAAGTAAAACTATTAAATAACTGTTCTATATACATCGAGCATAAAATACAATTAAAATTAAATACATCTTAATAGTATAGACAAACAGAGCATGGGCTACACGAAAATATAAAATTACACATCTTATTGCAGTACATAGCACAGATAAAAATTAAACATAGGCTATTCCTTCTAGCTACTTGCACACTAAACAAAATTTTAATAGGCTATTTAGGGACAGGCGAAACAAGTACATCATTAATGATAGTCTATTATTTATCTTTAATTTAATTTATAAATTTAATATAATTTGACTAATACAGTATATTTAACGGAAATCTTGAAATTTCTTTGAACTATCTAGTTTTGTGAAAAATAGCTACTTTATTGGTTCATTAAGTTATTAGTCTAATGTGGTCAATAGAGTAATATTAGTTTATTTATTTCAATGACGTAGGTGTGCCATATAAATTTAATATATTCCCTTATAAGGACTTACGCTTATTTAATAATACTTGGGTTGATTTTGTTGTCAATTTTCAATGCCCAATGCCCAAATAAAGAGTAAAGTATTTTTTATGAGTTTTCAATTCAAAACATAAAGCCTTGGTTATTGTTTGATTAACGACAATGTTAAGCATGTCAGGCCACTATAAGGTGATGATTATTGTGTACAGTAGTAAGTAAGAGGTTTTTATAAAACTCAACATCATTATTCAATGTAAATTTATTTCCGTATTCATGATGATAAAAAATATTTGAAAACACATAGGATTTAATTATTTACTTTTCCTTCCCCAAAACCAACCGATTTACTTCATATTTGGTATAAAAATAATCACGCAATCAAAACACAGCGAATGATATATTTTGTTTTAAGTTTTTCTTTCAATTAAAAAAGTTTGCATAATGGCACTGGGAAAAACAGCAATAACTCTAATACAAAGGCAGACGACAAGTGCCCATCCCCGATGTCGCACAATAGGCCTGAGGGTAAGGGTTTTATTACGGTCATTTATATTTGCCTCACGCTGAGGTGAAATGAACTATAGACTTCTTAGTGCAGCCCCAAAGCTGTATACCATATAACCATACAGGTTTTAGCACTTGTTTGTATAGCACTAGTTTGTTATGTACTGATAGTTCTGACTTTCTTCCAATCAGCCAATGCATTTTCTTTAATTGAATGCCCAGTTGTTCGCGTTTCTTCTTGACGTGTTCCTTCCAACCAACATAGCTTAGCATCAAGGGTCATACCAAGATATTTTGCACTGTTGGCATGAGGTACTATATTTTGATCAATATATACTGGCTTGTAATCACATTTTCTATTTGTAAAGTTGACATGTACCGACTTTGTCTCATTAATCTTGATACGCCATTTTTTATTCCAAGCAGTGACATGGTCAGCCGCCTTTTGTAGTTTATCTGTTGCATCTCCTACGTCTTTCCCTACAGCCAGGATAGCCGTATCATCAGCAAAAGTGGCAATCAAGACGTCACCATCCTGAGGCAAATCATGAGTATAGATCAAATACAGTATAGGGCCAAGTACGCTACCTTGAGGCACTCCAGCTTTGATGTTCCTTAACTCTGAATATTCATTCTTTAAGATGTAAAATAACACGTTTTAGGCTTCCCAAAGGTACTTTAAAATGATAAAGGTGTGTATACTTTTCCAATTCTGTTCGTGATTCAGACCCATTTTAGAACAATTTAGAATAGCGACCATGACTCATCCCCCGCCAAATCTTTCCGTGCGCTGATTCCAACTCCAAAGTCCTGCAACACACATGACGTTTTTTTTGTCGGCTGCGGATTCGTTTCACGTCATAATGTAATGGATTTTTTAACTAACAAATTCTTAATTTTCTACTACATAATGACGCATTTACTAATTAGGTAGTACAGACACAAAGTACCCTAAATTGTAGCTGTTTATAAGGGTTTATGGCGAGACCTAAGGTCGGGAGTGGTAAATGAGCACCGATCATGGTCCCCAGAACAGATTTTGGGGTTTAATTAGTGTTCGCACTCTAACGGCCGCATTTTTAAGTCCGATTTGGTCGAAAATTGGTACACACGTTGGTTTTCTACGTCGCTCGGACGAGTTCGTTAGCCAAAAAAGTCCAACAACCGGAAGCACTTTTTTTGACCGGAAATAACTATTTTTTTTTAGATTTTTACCCTAATTACACAAGAATAAAACGTTTTTAGGGTTTTATCTAAAAAAATAAATGTAGATTATTATTCTGCACATTTTGTTTTCTTTACACGACCTCCCCAAAATTGATCAAAACGTAAAATACCGTAGAATTACCCGGTTCAAATCGAAGTGGGGGCATCTTCTGATCCGAGTTTGTTCGCTGCGAGCAAAGCGAAGCAGTCCATTAGCCGAGGCCTCAAGGACGAGGTGCGAACACGCAAAGCGAGTTTTTTCTCTGCGAGTGGAACGAACCAGTGCATGAGTCGAAGCTGGGGGCTTGGGCACAAACAAATTCTACTAATACATTTCAGTACGCCTTCGTGAGTAGACCATTTCCCCAAAATGTCGGTTGAAACCGTAAAACAAATAATTTGAATTTTGGAAATTCGCTGAACTTTCGTCAGCTGCGTGATCAAATTATTTATTGTTGTATTGTTTTTCTGTCCCAGGTAGTTATCTGCTGTGGCGGCCATTCGTCTGATGGTCAACTGCGCAATGTGGACGCACTGCAGTTTAGAGACATTTGGCGGAGCATGATACCGACTTCGTTAGCCCAGGGTACGAAACTGGAGCCGTGCCAAAGAGTTATACCGACGATGAGGACGTCTAGAATCTACTCGGCTGTCGCACAGACTGACAAGTTTCTTTACGTTATCGGTAAGTTGAAACACTGATAATCCAGGTTATGTTACAAAATAGTAAACGAAATAAATAGAAACGTATAGCTATAGCATTCTTTTCAGTGTCTGGAAAACGATGAAGTAATTTACGAATGAGAAAAATGTTTTATTTGGTTGTTAACTGCTTTTTAGGAGCACAAGTAAATATTTAATTTTTAATTTTCAATCTCTGTTTTGAGTTTAAAAAAATCTAAAACAAAAACTGAGCTATCACTGCTCTCTTGTTAAAAACTTACAAAATTCAGCTGTTTGTCCAATCATAAGGAAAACCTGGGAATGTCAAGGTTATTTATGCATAAGAAAAATGTGAGGTAATTTAAAAATTGGTTTACCCTTGATCCAATATCAATTAAATTGAACAAATATGATAAGATAATGTTAATAATGAATATTTTCAATTATTTCCATATTCATTTCTTGAATATGAATTTATATTTAACTACTGGACCTGGCAATGCTTCGCTATTGCTTAGTTTAATTTTAAGGGTGGTTATCCCATTTCATCCCTTTGACTTAAGTAATCGAATTGGAAATGTTTTTTTATGTCAATTAAGAATAATATTAAATAATTTTAGATTTATAGTTTGTAAGAATTTAGTGCAATTTATTTTTATTGAATAAGGGTAGCTACCCCATTTAAATCTTTTTGTTTGTAGTGACCATATTCTCTAAAAAAACATCCTGGTACTAATATGTGTAAATTGTGAAATTTTATTAAAATTAGTTGAGTAGTTTTTGAGAATATAGAAAAATTAAGCGGATTACTATTTAATTTTAAGGGTAGTTATTACATTTCATCCCTTTGACGTAAGTAGTTAAATTGCAAATAGTTGTGTATAGCCCTTAAAAATAATATTACATAATTTTAGCTTTATAGCTTGTACGAAGTTAGTTTAATTTATTTTTACTGTATAGGGTTAGCGACCACATTTCAACCCCTTCCAATTGTGAATCTAAACCATCCAATGACTCATTCAAACACACGTACAAAATTTCAGCAAAATTTGTTCTGCCGTTTAGGAGGAAAGTTCAGTGACATACACACGAACAGAATAAATATATACAGGGTGTTCCCAAATTATGTTTCCAGACTTCCACAAATTGTTCCTTTGGTCAAAACAAGAACAAAACTTCCAATAAACATAGGTCCTAAAACACTTCGTTTTCCAGATATCCGCCATTTTGTTTTTTGTACAAAATAATTAATATCACAATATTGTAGTATTACTGTGTTGGTATAGGATGCCGGGTTGAACAAAGCAATTAGTACACATAACTTAACTGTTATCCTTCATCTGATTGTTTTGACAGTTACACCATCCGATAGGAAATCAAAAGGGCTACAAAAAAGATGTCTTGACAATTTTCGGTAAAATGTACGGTTTTGGAGTAAATTAGGCTTGAAATTTTCAAACAGCCGCCATTTTGAAACTCATGATTGGGTTTAATCGTTTATTTTTCTTGAGGTATATCACTGTTAGGTTAAACTTCATGCCAAGTTTGAACTCAATCAGTCAAACCGTTCTCTAGATATGAATTATTTTGTACAAAAAACAAAATGGCGGATATCTAGGAAACTAAGCGTTTTAGGACCTATGTTTATTGGAAGTTTTGTTCTTGTTTTGACCAAAGGAACAATTTGTGGAAGTCTGGAAACATAATTTGGGAACACCCTGTATAATACAATGTAAAGATATAATAGTTGAACATTTTGTTTTCCTAGAAACTAGTTTCCATCTCAACATTTAAATAATAATTATATTGAATAACAAATTCCAGTAAATTATTATCTGGCCAGGTCGGCGATCGCCTCTCTATAAAATTGTGGAGTTCAATATTAGCTACGTATAGTAGACGGAGGGTTTTTGAGGGTATTTCTTTTAGATAAAAGGTAATGTCCAATGGCGGGTTACCCATTAGGCACGTGCCCAGGGATCGCAAGCTCCAAGGGGCCCATTGAATTTGCCCCTGACCTAATAATTCTGAAAGTTTTACATCAGAACAACTTTTTAGTTGCATATTTTTGGACCTTTTGCTACAAAAAATATATTGAACACTTTTGGATTGGGATATAATTACTATATTTATTTGGCGAATTTAAAAAAAACGCTTGCAGCACGAAATATATATAGGATTAAAAAGGACTTTTGTCAGTTTATGTCATAGCTTAAATGTATTCACAAATTTCAACAGCCAGTTTTTTCCTATTTTAATGGATCTCAACTTAATATCCATCATGCAAGTTGTAGTGGGGGCCGCAAACTGATATTGCCCACTGGTAATATCTCTAAATTGCATTGGCAACACTGGCCAAGACAAGACGTCACGGCATGCACTGCAATGACTGATCAGCTGTCAGCGCCACATGTTGCATACAGTCAAGACATATTGTTCGATTAATCTTCCAGAGTAGCAATTCCAAAATTTACTTTTTAATTTTCCGTTTTAGTGTTTTCTTTCATTGAAATCTGAAAATGAGTTGAGTAATAAACTATTGAGTGGTGCTCCTAAATGTGGAGGGGGGGGGGGGGGGTAATGGGAACAAGATGAACAGTTAAAGTGAAAGTGGCCGAAGGGGTATATGATTCTAAATGGGGAGGGGGAAAAATGGGAACAAGATGAACAGTTAAAGTGGAAATGTCCGAAGGGGGAGATAGCAAGACAATGATACTGAAGAAGAATCGAGTTTCGAGTCGGAGGAGCAAATCAACAGACATTGATGTAAAACAAGAAAGAAAAGGGAGAACTGCACACAGATTTTATCCTGTGCATGTTCTGCTCTGTACCATCTTTCATCCCAGTCTGGACTTTTTAACAATTTATATTCTGTTTATAAATTTGTGTTGACTTTACCATGCACACAAGTGAGTTGTGTCTAGGGTTTTTTCCGGTTTGAAAATATTATGAAACAGAGTTTTGAAATTCTTTGTCCCCAACCTTAATTGGCTAATTTGATGATACTGAATTGTGGGAAAGATTTGTTTGAAAGCTTGGATAAAAATGAAGTAATTGATCAAACAGCCTCAACCAGTCGCGAAGTCAGGCAAAAACTGGTTTAAATTTAAATAGTGTTACCAAATCACAGTAAAAAAATGAATGCTTATAAGTAATAAATTAAACTTTGAATGAAATTGTTGTTTATTTTTTGGTACTTCTTTTAAAAACTCTACAAAAAAAAAGGAATACTTTTTAAGTATGTATTCATGTTATGTACTGTTTTTTTTAGCG
The DNA here is from genome assembly GCA_018207615.1 of Philaenus spumarius. NCBI lineage: Eukaryota > Metazoa > Arthropoda > Insecta > Hemiptera > Aphrophoridae > Philaenus > Philaenus spumarius. The sequence continues at coordinate 5,358 of JAGFPH010007022.1, read as the reverse complement.
ATTTCCTAACGTGAGTGGATTTTATGTGTATTTTTTGGTACTTTTTTAACAACTCATTCAAATATTTCTTGTTTGGTGAATTTTTTTGTAGAAGAGTGGCCCGCTATTGACGTGCCGAGGGCCCAAGTTTTCCCGAGACTGGGCACTGTGTATAATCATACATCCACCAAATATTACAAATCTGAAGAAAAAGTATTTTCGTTTAAGTGTACAAAAGATTAATGACGGCTATTTGTAAACATAATTGATTGCAGCATAGATTCCATGTTTTTGTTTTCTCGTTTTGTTAGATACGATAACCTATAGGCCTACGACAGCAAATAATTTTATCTCCACCTCAACACTAAGAACAAAATTTGTCTGTAAATTCGTTTACCAAATTCAACTGAATCCTTTGATCCAATTAGAAAAATTATTATTGCAGACCTGATATCAGAATTATGTAAGCAACTTTTGTAGACAGTAAAAAACTTGTAATTGACCATTTTTTCATGTGAATTTCAAACACATTGAAATAAATTGTGCAGGTTAGTATTGCACCCAGCTACTGTATCTAGTCTATTATTGTACTCAAGGTCAAAGCTGTTACAATCTTTGTTGTTTATAGCTTTCTCTCTCTCACTCTTTGAAACACTAATTACATTATTGATATGCTTTGTAGTTGTCAATTTTTGCTTAAAATAATTATTACTAGTGGACCCGGCAATGCTTCGCTATTGCTATTGCTTGATTTACCTAACCTAAAATTATATTCAGTTTTTGATCCAAATCAGTTGTTGATCAAAATCAGCTGTTGATCAAAATCAGCTGTTTTAAGCTTTTCATACGAACAGCTGTTTTTTGTGCCCCTGATAAAATCAAAAGAAATCTTTCTTCTTCTTCCTTAAGATTGACCTTCCATAAGATTAACATTGAAACTTTGAGGGCCACTGGGGCGTATCCCTGAGGACCGATGTAAATTATAATGGGATTCTGCTCATCTACAGGACACTACCTTTCTAACGGTATGCGCGAATTTCTCCTATGATGCACACAAGCTGAGAAAAAAGGACGACAAGTTTTGTGCTTGCCTATTAATATATAGATAACTGCGTGATTTGTTAGTTGTTGATTGTATATTTTAGTCGCTTGAAGAAAAAAGAATTGATAAGACTTTTGAATTAGTTTTATTTTTCGATTTGACAGTTGTAAAAATATTATTATAAGACTAGTAAATCCCCGTGAAAAATCACAGGCGGATTAATTAGATACACATCAGAAATACAAAATCATTTGTACAAAAAACAACACACTTTACATAGGCCTGCCTAACTATGCAGACGGGAATTTTTAACTCGGTAAATGTGTACAGTTATAAGGACTATAAAACTGTAGGAATATTTGTTAAGATTTTGTGTTTATGTATATTATTATGTACAGGGTGTATAAAAAAAAACCTTTCAGGAATTTGGGATATGATTCCTCATACAAAAAGGAAGAAAAAAGTTCATATAAACATAGCTTTGAAAACGCTTCGTTTTAGAGATATCCGCCATTTTGTTTTTTGTACAAAATAATTCATATCTAGAGAAGGGTTTGATTGATTGAGTTCAAACTTGGCACGAAGTTTAACCTAACAACGATATATCTCAAGAAAAATAAGCGATTAAATCCAATCATGAGTTTCAAAATGGCGTCTGTTTGAAAATTTCAAACCTAAATTACTCAAAAACTGTAGCCCTTTTGATTCCCTATCGGATAGTGTAACTGTCAAAACAATAGGATGAAGGATAATAACTAAGATAAAGATAATGACAGCAAATGTACAAACAATATTGTAGTATTTACTGTGTTGGTATAGGATGCCAGGTTGAACAAATCAATTATTACGCATAACCTATTATCATTCATCCGATTGTTTTGGCAGTTACACCATCCGATAGGGAATCAAAAAGGCTACAAAAAAGGTGTCTTGACATTTTTTTTAAAAATGTACGGGTTTTGAGTAATTTAGGTTTGAACTATTCAAACAGCCGCCATTTTTTAATGCATGATTGGATTTAATCGCTGATTTTTCTTGATATATATCATTGTAAGGTTAAACTTCATGTCAAGTTTGAGCTCAATCAGTCAAACCGTTCTCTAGATATGAATTATTTTGTACAAAAAACAAAATGGCGGATATCTGGAAAAACAAAGTATTTTTGGACCTATGTTTATATGAACTTTTTTCTTCCTTTTTGTATGAGGAATCACATCCCAAAGTCCTGAAAGGTTTTTTTTATACACCCTGTATATTTAAAGAAAGATAAAAATATTATCTTTTAATTGCCTTTTATTTCATATTGATAGATCAAATGATTTAGAAGTTATTAATATTATAGGCTATATTATTGATTGAAGTTGTAAACTTAACCCCAAAGTATAATCTACGCAAGGTTTTGTTTGCGTATTACAGATGATGGGTGAAATCAGCTGTTATATTATTTCTTCTTTAAATGTTACTCCACGTATGCTCGTACGTACACTCACTTTTATAGGAGTTGATTTAAATATTAGTATAGATCATTAACTATTCAAACTTCAAGTATGTTTTAGTTTTGTAGATTTGTAAGTATAATAAGATGTAAAATGATTATGTTTAGGTATTTATCTTTACCATTGTTTCGAAGGATCTCTGTATTGCCTCTTCATTATTTACAAAGCCCTTAAAATATTTTGCATTAGGAGTCAATGTTCTTAAGTTTCTTGTAACAGAATTGGTTATTTTTTAAGATGCGAAAGCAAAGCAAAGGTACCCAAAGAAGGATTAACAATTTATTTAAATTTCTTCTTTGTAATTGCTCCTAGACTCTACAAAAAAACTTCCTGATAAAATAAAAACATGTAGTAAACTAAACAAATATTTGATCCTCTTGGGTATTGAGCAGGGACGATGTAGAGGGCTTGTTGGATGTGGTCATTTGTGAAAGAGACTGGAAGTAGTTTTGAGTTTGTGTGTGGAAGAGAGTATGAAAGTGTATTGTGCAATTAAACAATACCATTACTATTTTCCCCAAAATAATAGTTTTTTGTTAATTTTTTCCCGGCCCAAATTTCCCCAGCCCAGTAGTGCCAATTTCTCCTGAACCTCGGTCATATTCTGCATCCTATGGTTCTCTTATCGCAGGGAAAGCAGAGTAGCCGAGGAGCTAAAGGCGTTGTTACTCCACTCTGCTTCAGTTGAATCCTTCCAACACAGATTGCAAACCAAGATACTGGCTATGAATTTACCTGTGCTCTATACTGTTTCTCCTGTAGGCTACTAACATAAAATAAAGACATTAAGCCACGGAAAGAACAGGGTTTCGCCTCTACCCTGTAGCGATTTATACAAGTCATTTAAATATGTGGGTTGCCACTTAAATGTAGGTATAAAACATCAAGTTATTCTTTTATCTATAACTTTGATATTTGACTTTTTAGGAGGTAGAAATGAAAATGGACCATTGAATACAATAGATGCTTACGACATATTGAACAATGAATGGGTGGATGCGGCGGCATTGTACGAACCTTTGGAAGGAGCAGCGGCAGTCTACATGGACGGTGCAATATATCTGACTGGAGGTTTTAACACTTCTTCGGGAGTGACCAACAGAGCATGGGTAAGTCTTGAAGGAAGAAAGCTACTTATTGTGTATGGTCATTGTATATTATAGATTTTGATTTTTGAACAATATTTTTGTATCAACAAACTCCATTAAATGAGTTCTTTTGTAGACAGGCTATGTAATGAATTTTTAAGGGTCATGGCAATTCCAAATTTTAGGCAGGAAAAATAATTATTTTGGGGGAAAATAAATAAGAAATGAATGGGAACAAAGGTCAGCCTAATCGGTTAGTTTACAATATAAACATACTACAGGGCCGGCAAAATGTTTGTAGACGCCCGGGGCTTAATTGTACCCGGCCCACCGAGTAATGGAAAATTTTGTTGTTTTTAAAAAGATTTAAGCAATAAAACATCATTATAAACTCCTTACTGTTCTAAAATCCATCTCAAAACCTGCAGTTTGCTGCCAGAAACCCGCCCCCTTCTACCAACCTGATAAACACTGTACATCAATAGCCAAGTACTTCAAAATTGCATTTCATTTTTCTTGGCAGCCCTCTCAGAGGTCCCAATATAAAGTGTTGTACTCGAATCCAATTTAGAGTTTGAAATAAACCATCTGTTGTTTTAAAAGTCATAAACAGTCAACAGGCATTGGCTGTAAAATGTGTGCATCAATTAGAAACTTAGATAACTTTTTATAATCTGTGCCCCTAAAACAATAAATTTAAATACAAGCTGTAAAACTAAATTTGTGTAATATTATTCTTAAGTGATATAAAGAAACCATTTGCAATTCGATTACTTAAGTCAAAGTGATGACATGGGATAACTACACTTAAAATTTAATAATCATTAGTCTTACATTTTCTACATGCTCAAAAACTACTAAACTAATTTTACTAAAAGTTTCATAATTTACACTTGTTTAGAGAATATGGTCATTACAATCAAACAGATTAAAATGGGGTATCTACCCCCTATTCAATAAAAATACATTGCACTAATTTCCTACAACCTGTAAAGCTAAATTTGTGTAATATTACTCTTAAATGATATAAAGAAACCATTTGCAATTCGATTACTTAAGTCAAAATAATGAAATGAAATATCTACCCTTTAAATTAAATACACTAGAGCAGCGGCTATCCAAGGTAATGTGGATCGAGGGTGTCTCGGATAACATGAACTCTGTCAAAAATTGAGAGGGACAAGTACGGTAAATTGGTGAAATCAATGAAAACGTGGTCAAAGATGTGGAAAAAGGCATATCTACTGTATTATCAAATGAAAAAATAACGTCCAAATGAAAATACAAATACAAAATGAAAAAGACATACATAGGCTACAGTACATGTTCCAGTAAAAAAATCGTTTTTAAGAAGTCCATAAATGTTTTCTGTTTAAGGAACCCGCTTGCTTGAAAATTAAACAAACAATATGCAGTATGAGTATGACGTATGACACACGCGACGTTTCAAGAGTGAGGGTTTACTTGATACTGAATCAAACTAATGAATTCAGAAAAACTAAAGGAGAAGTGTGAGAGGGGGTAAGCCGGGTAGGGTAGAAGTTAGACACAATAGAAGGTCCGACAGAAGCAGGTGCAAGCCAAGCCAAGATAAGGAATGATAACATCACCATTGCGTAAACAATAATCACAGACGTCGCTACTAAGTGTATCCTACTACCCGATTAATATTATTATTTATTCAATCATTTGTTTGACTGTTTATCTAGTTCACTACTTATAAATAAATACATTATTTACCGAGCGAAGCGAG
>JAGFPH010007021.1:59177-70450 GCA_018207615.1 Philaenus spumarius | reverse complement strand
TACAAGAATATAAAGAAGTGCAGTAAACATAGCAATGTGCTAAATCTGACATTTAAGTTATCTAAACCCTGCTGTAAATTGCCCACACAGTGGAAGCCTGACATCTCGAACATTTGCCATCCCCCTTCAGCTTCTTGTAAACCTCAATTCTAATTTTCACTCTACAGGTGTTTTTTTTTTAAATGGGCCACCATTGGAACTTGTAAACTATAAATCTGACAGCAAACTTACAATGGGGAACCCTGTTTTTGGAGACATTATTTGTGTTAAGAGTGTTTTCATTGTTTCAAAACGTTTGCATAAAAAAATACCTTCTGCTCAGTTAGGGTGTTTTTAAAACTTTATACCTCTCAAAATTTTAAACAGTCCTATCAAGAAACACCAAGTACAAAAAAGTCCAAAACCCTCATCAAATATTCCATAAGAAATTTGAAAGTTTTGGTCATCTATAAACATTTTCACTATATATTTTTCTATGTCTCAAAAAACCAGGAGAGGTTTCCCGTTGAAATTTACTGTCTGATTTATAGTATACTAGAGGGCTCCGCCCCTTGCTCGGTTCGCCCGCTGTGATTCGCATCGAATCAAATGCAAATAGGTTATTTTATATAAATAGCACCTACTATAAAATTCTAATATGTCTTATTTATTTTTAATTAATATGTATACTCTTTCCGCTCGACCGTGATACCTGACTTCTCGGAACTCAACGCCCCCTCCCTACCCGTTCGCCGGGCCTGCCGGTGGCAAACTAGTGGAGGGGGCGTTGAGTTCCGAGAAGTCAGGTATCACGGTCGAGCGGATAGACTATAACATAGTGATTTTATTTTTAAATTCCTTAATTCATTAAGGGTTTATTCTCTAGCTTTAAGGAAAATATAACAATCAACATTTTTTAAAAGCGTTGTTACTACATTTTCACCCCTTAGCAGTACGCGACAAAATGTCAATCTATAATACTTTTTTTATGTATGTTGTAAGAAATAAATGTACAAATTTTCAGCTCACTAACTTTAAGGAAAATATAACAATTAATTTTTATTGTTTTAAAGGTTGTTATCAAATTTTCACCCTTTAGTAGGATGCGACAAAATTCAAATGTAGTTAACTTTTTCTGTGTATCTTGTAAGAAATAAATGCACAAAATTTCAGCTCTCTAGTTTTAAAGAAAGTACAACAATTTATATTTATTGTTTTAGGGGTTGTTTCAACCCTTAAATAAAAATTAATTCTAGCCTATGTTTCTCAGAGCTGTAGCTTTTTATTAGTAAAACTATTTTTTCAATCGGTTCAGTAGTTCCAGAGATTACCCCCTACATACAAACAAACAAATATTACCTCTTTATAATATTAGTATAGACAAGATACCAATGGTGGCCCATTTAAAAAAGACACCCTGTATAAGTGGAATATTTGAAAGGAAGGACTTTGAGACGACATATTGCGTTAGAAAACTTTTATAACTTGAAGTTTTAATGAAATCACACTATAACTGTAAGTTTTGGTCAGGCGGCCTTTGTAAGTCAAAGTTTAAGATAGCTAAACTGCGTAAACAAAATGTTCGCTTCCACTTTCACCATACCCGATCCCTTGCATTTTCCTACAATTTATATTGAGTACAGCTCCAATGATCATTTCTTTTTTTAATTTGCTTTTTCATAAAGTGATTGTGAATTGGTTTTCATTGCAGTATGCCAGTGCAATGTAAGACATTGTGTGTAGAGGAAAACTTATTAAAACCTGTTTACCAAGGCTTGAAGAAGAAAAAATATATTGCAAATCACTTCAAAGTCCCATAAATACATCGACAATTTAAAGAAATATACATATAAATAATTTTAAATCATTCTGAAGAATAGAGCCACAACTAAACTGAAAACAAATATGATAATCTTCTTACAGCACACCTGCCACTTAAATATACTCAATTCTTGTACATAGACTAATGCCGTTGAGTCACACATGGCCATCAAATCAGTACCTCTCTAGTTCTAAAATTATATTTTAGTGGTTAAAAAATTCAATGTTGCATAACTTTCCCACAAATTGCATTAAAAAATATAGTTGCAATGGGTGGAACAAACAACTTCTCCTTGGCAGACGGCCTAGGTAAAATAATGTATACGTAAGGTTAATCTCCAGGTGATAATTTTATTATATGAAGATGATGTTGAACCTGTGCTAAAACATGATAGTGTTTCAAGTGATAAAGGTAATTATACCATTGTGCATATTATAATCCGTGCCATCAAAAACATAACATACAATATCTGACAGTGGATGCTTAGTATAAACCTTATTCTAACAGCTCACAAACTGTACAAGAAGAGGTCGTACAGTGCTACCCTTGAACCATAGCCTCATTGAACAAGATACTATATATAAAGGCCTACTTGTTTGTCGAACTCAACGAAGACATCTCATGAACGTTTGACGCATACCTGAAATATTAATGTACTCACTCAGAACATTTTAATCTGACGCAATAGGAATGTACAAAATGTTCTGCAACAAAAGCTGTGTACGCTTTTATTCTAGGTACAATTCTAAAATGTACCCATGAATAAAAAATCCTTAAACTTATTCAAATATGTTCCAACAGGGTGCCTAATACATATGTGACATCAAAATTCCTTTTTAATTAGCTTTTCTTTTCGACAATTTGTCGGAATCCTAATTTGTGAAAATTTAATGAAATACCAGCGGCAAGTAATTTAAAATACAATGGTGAATGTCCGTGAAAAAAGAGCCCAAATAAAACTATGCAAATTCTATGAAATACTGGTGTTGAAACATTATTTAAAATGCAGGGGCGAAGGGCCGCAAAAGAAATCGTCGCCCAAATGCAATGTGTGCTAATTTTATGAATTACCTGTGTTCAAATATTGTTTGTAGTACAATCTCGAATACCCACGAAAGAACAAAACAATTTGAGATAATTTTATGAAATCCCGAGATTAAAACGTAATTGAAAATAACACAGTGAATGTCCATGAAAGAAATCGACGCTCAAATACAATTTGTACCAATTTAATGAAAAACCGGCGTTAAAATATTATTTAAAATAAATAGTGAATGCCCGTAAAATAAATTAAAGAATGTATGCGAAAGAATACAATGTTTAACTTTGTTTAATCGCCAGTGTAAAAAAGCAGTTTATAAACAACAGTGAAAAAAAAAACAGTGCTCGAAAACAATTTGCTCTAGTTTCTACGAAATACTGGAGTTAAAAAGCAATTTAAAATACAACGGTGAAGGTCCGCAAAAACGTAATTTAAACGGCTGTTGTGAAATCCAGGAAAAGTGGAAATTAAACGTTGCTTAATAACAAGTGAAACAAAAGCATTTTGTCGGGGTTCCCACAGAGAAAACATAAATCGTGAGAAACGTAAATTCTGAATATGTCTAAAAAATTTTACATGGCCTTAAAAAGAATTTCTGGTATTTTTTAGTTACTTATGTTACCGATTAATAAAATTTGTTACTTTCGTTACAGTAGACACCCTGTCCAATAAATACCATTAAAGTCAAAATTAGTTATGATTTCAAATATGATATTGTACATTCAAAACTATAATTTTGACAACAGCTATAGCATTTCTAAATCATTTAAAAAAATTTATTCTTTGAATTTTAATGTTCACACTTGTTTTGAGTATTTAAAACTGTAATGAATGAGTAATAATTTTAGGAAAAATTAGAAAGTCATGAGATTGATAAAAAAAACACCATAGTAAAGTTGACCTTTAAAAACCAGACGTTTGTCATATTGGAAAAACAGGGGTAGTGGCACAGCAATGTAGGTCGCTACATTTGTTGTAATCCTTGTGCTGTCTTATGAATTCGTCAGTGTTGGAATCGTTTATATACACATCTTAGCCACGCCATCCACATTCCCCATCTCTTTCAAGTTTGGCGTGAATTTACTATAGGCCTACGACCCTTCGCCAACAGAAATGCAAGAATGAAACAAAAATAACATGAGTTCTAACTTATAGTCTTTAGTCACAGTATGTTTATCTGTATTTAACAGTACAATGTAAAACAAGGCCGTCGTCTGCAAAAATATTAGCCGAGGGTTGTATAGTACATTTACGCCTCAAGTCTATAGACCAGTGCAACAAAGGAAGACATTTAAATATAATGGAAAATATGGAAATTTAAGCTAAAGATGAACGAAGATAATATTATTTAACAAAAAATTCTATAACCAATCGGATGTAATATTCGAAAACTTTAAAAATTTTAAGAAAATTAAATGAATTGGTAAATATACCAGGGCAAGTGATGAGAGTGGATGGTGGGGAGTGTAGGACGAAGCTAAGTTTTGTATACAAACATTTTCAACACTGCTGAATCCTTTATAGCTCTACAAGATTAAATATCTCGGAAACGGATCAAACAACAAAAGACAACGCTGGATTGGAAGAAAATTGTACTCAACTTAACCCTAGAGTCATAATCATTCGTCAGACAGACGACACAAGTTAGCAGAAATTCACCGTTAGCTATGTTGTAACGCAGAAGGCATGGTCTACCTCCACTCTAATCCTCCACCCTTGCCACTTGTCAGTGCCACTCGGCCATTCAGTGCGAAATGATCTTGTATTTTGAGGTCATGTTGTATTGTTTTCAAGCCGTAATCTGTGAGACGAATGATTATGATTATTGTTAGTGCACTTTTCCAATATCTTTAAAATTACGCAATATGTATTTTTCATAATTTTGAACTAAAACTTAAATAGAATATCTTCAAATTCATGTACTTCAAAGTAAAAGTGTTCAAATCAAATTTTTAAAACCTAAAACAAGCCTTATTAGGCCAAAAAAAAACAAAACACATTGTTGTTGTGGCTTCTAAGGAAAAATGGTGTAAAATACTCTTAAAAGTAAATTTAGATTATAAAAACATCTAAAAATGTTAGTTCATTGCATTTACTATAACTTTTTTAACATTGGTAGTCTCTCAGAGGAATGATTATGATCCGTGTCACACCCAAAATATGATTATGATTCTAGGGTTAATGATATAAGTTCCTGGCAGATACAACTATTATAATAATTTCAAGTTATATAATTTATAGAAGATTATTTCTTTACATCAACTTTATCATGAGTCATACAATTAATTTATAACTAGTCTAACAAATGAATATATTTAACAATAATTAATGTAATTATGTACTGCCAAACCTTCAAGAACAGATAATATCTAAACTTATTTGTTCTTTAAAGTAATAAATAGTGGAGGGAAATTAGAATTTAAAAGTGATGAAATCAGGAAGTTGATTTTTTTTTATACTTGCAAATGAATCAAAACAAAGAATTTCAGCAAAATCGGGCTATTGTTGGCGAGGAAATCGGATTAAAGTGCATTTTTACGCAATTCGAGTATATGGCTACATTATTTTTTAAATATCTCCAGCTCTATTGGTCGTAGAAAAATATAAAAAAAGAAAAATATTCGAAAAAGGAATAGACTATCCAACTGTTGGGGTGTAGTTACATTAAAAATACATCTTAAAAAATCTAAATTTCTAACCTAACCATACCTTCTGTTTGTCACCGGCACAAGGTCTTCGTTATACAAAGCTTCGCAGGTAACGTGGGAACAGAACTGAGTGTAATGATCCTGGGTATCCATATTGCAAGTGTTGAGCAGAATAGCCAATCCTAGTGGTTTTAGAGACAATAAGTGCTGTTTCCAAGCAGTGTCGTCAAACTGTAGTCTGAAGGGACAGCTGCGGTCGTGGGTTAGATCCAGAACTTCAGCTACAGTCTGGCTGGGTACGTCTGCTGAACAAAGAATCTAATATAAATACAGAGTGTCTCACAGTGAAACGGACAACATTTTAGGACGTGACACAAGGATAAAAATAAAGAAAAAGAGGACGCACCACTGCAGAAAATGCACAATCACATGAAGTTGACCGAGCAATCCCGAAGAGATCCGAACTTGCGACTAGATCCGAACCTGCAACTAGACTCGAATAGGTTAGGAATTTCCACTGAAGTTGCATGACTTATTTTGCATGTGTTTTGACTTCTACTAAACTTCAGACTGACAATTGTTAAACTATAGCTTTCGAATTAAAGTGAATGAATACTTTTACTTTTAAGACTGTAATTTTTGTAAAATGTATGTTCTTACGGATTATTTTATCTAGAGTTTTTGCTATTCTGTAGGTTGGTGCACTCTTGAAATTAACAAGTGTCAAAGTCGGCTAACCCAGAAAAAGTCGAATCCAAATTTACAGAACATTTAATTGAGGCCGATCACAAATATTCCGTCATTGAAAAATCATTAACAATATTGCATCATTGTAAAAAGGGGAAATTAATGAACTCACTAGAAGAGTTCGAAATATATAAACAGACTAAAAATGATATTAGTTCATTGTTGAACGAGAAACTAAAATTTGACTCTAATATATTCTATGACACAATAATATCTAGTTTAGATAAGAATCCTTCCCACCTACCTCCGATACAGGTTAGACAAAATGTACAGTACGCATCTTGACAGTAGGCCTACTGCACGGGACAGAAAAAGATGCACAGTGAAAGTTATGTGTTAAGTGTTGTGTTTTGTGTATATGTATATCGTTTTATGTATTTTAAATATTGACAACGGGAACTACCCAGCAATCCTGATGATAGTTGAATAACCGAAACGGCCGTAGTAAAGAAAAAGGAAAATTAGACTATTGTGACGCTAAGTCGTAATATTATTGTGGAAAAAAATAACCCTAACGTTGTTCATATAAGTGGGATAGAGTTATGCGCAGTACAAGTGTCAATAAACAATATGATTGTTCTGTTCTGTTTACAAAAGGTTTTGTTGAGAATTAACAACAGACAGATTGGGCAGAGCATCAATGACGGACTACAGTATCTGTATCAGTACCTAGAGAATTCTCGGAAGGCAAAATTCTTGGAAACCGGTACCGCGTCTAGAATTACAATACGTGTACAAACACGTCAGTCCTGTCTCCTATGTCCAGCCCCCTTTCTACCAGACAGTGACCTATTTATCCAGAAATCCCTTTCACAGCACAAGATTTTATTTTTAGTGTTGAAAAAAACTTCGAATTAAAGAAGTTGACTTCGAATTCTTCATAATGTTTTTACATTGATATCATATAAAGTTCAAGGGACCGAACCGAAACTTCGAATTAACGGTAATTTCGAATTAAAGAAATTCTAATTATCCAAGTTCTACTGTATGTACAAAAATAACATCGAAAGAAACTTTTCCCGGCACTGCCATATCCCCCTGGCGTGACATCGCAGCTCGTAAACGTTGCAGTGTAGTTAAACAAAAAACTATTTATGATTTCTTTAATAAGTAAGTTTCTATTTTTTACTGGGTATAAAATTACTTTTTTACCTCAGTGTTCAATAGAAAATAGTGTATATTTAATAAAACTTTAAATTTTTCGGAGGTACGAGGACTATAAATAGTAGTTTTATCTTAACCTCTACACATTCCGTGTAATTCAAGTTTTTCACAATCCGAGGTACTCTCGGTCCCATTCAACTCGAAATATCGGGTCTCTACTGTATATGAAAACTACTATTTAGTTATCCCATTTCATCCCTTTGACTTAAGTAATCGAATTGCAAATTATTGCTTTTTATCACTTAAGAATAATATTATACAATTTTAGCTTTATAGCTTGTAGGATGTTAGTGCAATTTATATTTATTTATTGTATAGGGGTAGCATCCCTATTTCAATCCCTCAGACTGTAGTAATTGTAATCTCTAAACACTCCTTGTATTATCATGGACAAACTGAAATTTTCATGAAATCGGTTGAATAGTTTTTGAATCTATAGAGGAAAAACAAACATAGATTTTTATATATAGTGATATGTGCTTTTTCCCTCCTAAAATGGAGTGAGGTGGGACGGCTCAACTATTTGACAATTGGCTGATACTTTTTCTGCTCCCATTGGTGCCAAACTATCCGGTGTTAAAAATGGTAAAAATAGTTGTTAAAAATATAATAGTAATACAGGTTTACAAAACTTGGCAAAAACTTCATTCAAATCTTTAGAGCTGCGTTTGCTGCATCAATAATCAGTTAGCGTAAACTCCCGAAAAGACGGGATAATACGGGTAGATGGAAAGTAAAGCGACTTTCATTGGAATGACATTCAAACGTAATGGAGGTAATATGACTTTCACTGGTTTTGGCATTTATAACAAACTGGTTTTTAACCAAGATGGCTTAAAAGTCGTGCTCAGTGATTGATTTTTTAAAGTTTTTGTAGTACGTTTTAGTGCACTGTTTTCTTTTCTGTGAGTGACAAAGATTGTCCAGGTTGGATAATGTGAGTCACATATTTGTAGTTCTGTAAATTTATAATATTTTCATATACAATTTCTTTCCCATGCTGATTTATAATTGAAATAACTTGATTATTGTAATCATTTGAAAACATATAGGTAAATTAAATGATTTAATTAATGTTATGACAATGAATTGGTATTTATAAAGTGTTGTAAATGCAAAAGAAATTAACTGAGCAAAGTAAGACCCAGCCTAGCGGTAATTGTACTTAATGTTAGGTTGGTAGTATTCTTGAAGGATACAACGCGTTTGAAAAAATTTACAATAATTTTAAAATATTTTGTATAAACAAAAGGATAAAATCCCTTAAGTAGATTTCTGGAGAGTTATTTCAGAAATGTGATGTTTACGAGGGGTATTCGTAAAGTAAGTACCGTTTTAAAAAAGTAGTAAAACATCATTTTTATAGCCAATTTTATTTTATGACAGAGCATACCTTAAACTAATTTTCTACATAGTATCCGCCAATGTTCAAACTTGTCGTAGCGGGTGACCAGCTTTTCTATAGCTTCTTCAAAGAAACTTGCCACCAGTGACGATAGCCACGATTCCACAGCATTTTTCAACTCACCGTCAGATCCAAAGCGCTTGATGCCCAGCTTGCGTTTCATGTGCGGGAACAAGTGGTAGTCGGACGGGCGCTAAATCCGGTCTATGCGGCGGGTGATCAAACTCCGCCCAACGAAACTATAGAATCACCGTTTGAATGTCACCAGCAGTACGGGGCCGAGCATTGTCATGGAGCAACACAATTCCTTTACTGAGTAGGGATGGAAAAAACCTACCGGTTTAAACCGAAAACCGTTTTATTTGTGTTTCGATTAATCGGTTTTACGGTTATTTTTTGTCCCAATTAAAACCGGTTTAAAAGAAAATATTCAATAACCGGGAAAAAAAACCGACACTAATATCCATATGTTATGAGTCTATAAATATTTAACACGATTGCAATCTTGCGTTGCGATAGTTCTGGACTAGTGAAATCGTGGAACGGCTGCAATTAGATCACTTTTGTTTGCCTATTTTTCCCAAGACCTCATTTCTGTTTTAAGTTCTAATTAATATCAAGATGGCATTGACACTGTCTTTGTATTTTCTCCAATCTGGCACAATCTTGTAATTATTTTAAAACATATTACTTTTATTTTTGTTAAAGTATCAGTACAAATTTGTGTCTATGCGTTGAATTGTGTTGTTGTTTTAAGTCTTGTAGAAAACATAAATTTTAAAGAGCCATTATGAATAAGTTGAACAATCATTATTTGCCATGAACTACATTATTTTATATTGTCTTATAGTGTATTTCATTTAATTTTTTTCTTGTATTTTTAGATGTAAATTATTTTAAAATGTAATATTTTTATTTTTGTAAACGTATCGGTATAAATTTGTGTCTAATTGTTGAATTGTATTATTGTTTTAAGCCTTGTAGAAAAAATATATGTTTATTTTTTCATTTCTTGTAGATATAAAAACTTTTTTTGTCTAAACCTGTGTTGTTGTTTTCTTCTAAAAAAAAACCCAGTTATTTCATAAATCAGGTTTTTTCAGCAATTATAACCGCTAGGTTAAACCGATTGTGAAAAAATTGGAATAACCGCTAACCGGTTATTTTTACAATAACCGCCATCCCTTACTGAGCATTCCTCTCAGTTTGTTTTTAACTGCAAAGTTTTCTCAAAGTCTCACAGTATCGTGCCGCATTAATGGTTTGAGCTCTGGGAAGAATTTCAGTAAGCAAAATCCCAGAATACAGTGCACATGATTTTTTTTTTGTGCTGAAATTGTCGTTTTGAACTTTTGTTTTTTCGGAGATTGAGCGTGTCTCCACTCCATTGATTGTTGCTTGGATTCTGGTGTGACATGACGAATCAACATTTTTTATCACCTACCACAATTTGGTTTAAAAAATCCTCTTCCTTTTCACTGTACCATGTGAGAAATGTCAAAGCACTACGAGCCTCTTCGTGGACATTTGTTCGACCTTCATTAAACATTCTAACCCAATTTCTCACCATTCCATCACTCATCGCGTCTTCAACGTAAACATCTTTAACTTGACAATGAATTTCAGTCAGTTTCATTTTCCTTCCATTTAAAAATCGAAGACGAAAATCCATTGCATCACGAATCTCACAGCCGGCGGGATCAGTAATTGTCTTAACTTTTCAAATATGCACAGCAACTGAAAATACAACGTAGAGCAACCAAAATAATGGCGTCAGTTGAGAGCCAGTGAACAAGAAAGACTAGCCCGCATGAATGACACAGTACTTATTTTACGAATACGCCTCGTATATTACAACTATAGGCTTTGCACAAAGTATACTAACCCATGTTTTGATGATGAGAGTTGTTTTGTTGGTTCAAATGTTTCTCCACTTTATCTCCAGGAAGGTCAAATACATCACCGTTCTCACTATGGTGGTCTAAACTCATTTCACTGCAACACAGATATTGCGTTACACGATAACACTACACATGCCCCTGACTGATGTGATCACTGGCTGCTTCGATAAAACAATAACCTGCCATTAAACATGCAACATTTCAGGTTAATCTTTTAATCCAAATTAAATCTGAGTGGTTGTCATCACCTGGAAGCATTCAATTAATCCTCAGAAATTATACCATTGAAACACACATTATTGTATTTTTTCTTAAATTTAATTGCATCACAATTTTTACAAGATATTTACAAACCAAAACAACATTAGTACAATAATAAAAGAGCACAATAAAATGAAACAAATCAAATAAAACAAAAATAATCAGTCCGCATACTTACATTCTTTATGTAAAAAAAAAACCATCACCATCTGGATTTAAGCTACAACTTTAAAGAAAAATCCATATTATTGAGGTATTTTTACAAGTTCCCTGACTACTTTACAAGTTCCCTGACTACTTTACA
>JAGFPH010007021.1:40021-59077 GCA_018207615.1 Philaenus spumarius | reverse complement strand
CTGACTATTTTACAAGTTCCCTGACTATTTTACAAGTTCCCTGACTACTTTACAAGCCTATCATTTCCCCACCCGTATGAACCCTGCTTTATATATGTGTCTCAGTCGTTCGATCTTGTCAAGAACTTAAAATCCCTTTCCCTCCAAAAATATATATAACAATAAAATGGCTGGGAAAAATATTCTTTTAGGAACTTACCTGGGAGAAGGAGAGGGATCCTGAGCATTTCGCAGAAAAAACACTTTCTCAGCCGTAGGATTAGGCCAGGACAAGATCCCTTTCTTATCCACACAGCAAAGAGCCTAGAAGAAAGCACTGTGTAAAATTACAACATTTTAAATAAAGTACATTTGTTATATTACACCAATCATCCCCCACATCCGTACTTACGTGTTTCCCAAAATTTAAATTTTATATCTTTGCATGCCAATCATTTTCCTAAATATTGTAAATACAGTAAATTTTGTTTAACCCTGGAACTGTTAAACTGCACAATTGTGCAGTTTTCCACGCATAAAACACTGAACTTCGCCGTGCGTGACATCTCACCTTGTATTGTATATTTCACCCACTAAAAATCATCCAATCGCAATAATTCAGAAACCGTTGGAAAGTATATGATCTAAGCTTTAACTTTTGTATTTACAAGTTTTTTCTAAAACGTATATTTACATACGTAATCATCGTTGCAGTTTTTGAGTTTTCTAAAAGCCAATGTCGCGCGAATTTTAATGCGCCGAAACTACCTTTAATTCCAGTTTCTATGTCTCTCAATACAGCCCGCTCGGTATTTTTCTGAGTTATATCTGTATACTGAAGGATTCATCACACTGTTACCTATCTGAAACTTCCATCCAATCAAAAATCGGAAAAATAGTTCAAAAGTTGTGGCGCGTTTTGTAGACCCTTGCAATTGGTCAGATTTCAACCAATAAAACAGCACATTTTGCGTTCGAGATATCTCTTATAATTCGAATTATTTCAATAGACTTTTTTATATCTATTTATAGACCAAAGTTCAATCTTTCGTTTGGTATAAAGCAAACTAAAATTGACTGGTTAGGTGTTATTCAAACAGCAGTTGAAATTTCATATTTGCGCAGAATTCATACTACCGCTTGAGATTGCAAAACAAAGCCGTTTCCATTGTCTTCAACAGTCATATTTTGAATTTTCTTTGTCCGCACGAGATTTCATTTGTTTCATCTCACTTTTGTAGTTCAATTGATTTTAAGTAAAACACTTTTATGATATGGTAATATACAAGTATACAGTTCAATTCTTTGATTTATTCTCTACACTTTGTTATAATAATATTTCATTTTTGGGCAAAGCATATATTAGTAAATTACATTACAACTAGGCCCAGTTTTGTTAACAATCGTGAATTTGGAACATAAAAACTGGTGTTTTCAAAATAAGAAATTTGAAATAGATAAATGTTTTTATACAGTTATATTTAGAACTAAATTACAAAACTTTTTTAAACTTACGAAAAAATTACAAAAAATGTTTACTACTTGTTATGTACGCCTAAAGTTTAAACTTTTCTTCCGTTACTGAAAATTTTTTGTTTCATGAGCTAATAACTTTTACAATTTTACATGAATAATTTTTTTACTGGCATATATGAATTCTTTGAACTTTTATCTAAAAAAAAGCTACAGAACACTTTTGGATTGGGGTTCATTTACTATTTTTGGCGAATTTTTGAAAAAATGCTTGCAAACGCAAAAAACGGAACTTTGTTGAAAAAAATTAACATGGACAGTTGCAGGGTTAATGTGGTACATTCAGGACTTGAAGCATGCCAGATTACAAAATATTCCGGATTATAGGATGAATGGCAAGAAAAAGGGGAAAAATTAGGACTAACAAAAAATGGCAATAAAACATAAATTTTATTCTTAAAACAGTTCAAATAGCGTACAAAATTATTCAGTATAGAACAGTAAAATTAACGACGCATAGAATTAAAATGAACGTCTTTTTAAGACAAAGTTAAGCCATCTTAAACAGCTTTTTATTCGTCCTTCTTTGTTTTTTTATGAAGTCATTTTGTACAATATAAAGTTTCATCATTTCAGAATCACTGAACAAACAGCTTTGTTTGGGGGAGTGTGCATCAGGTGG
The DNA here is from genome assembly GCA_018207615.1 of Philaenus spumarius. Taxonomy (NCBI): domain Eukaryota; kingdom Metazoa; phylum Arthropoda; class Insecta; order Hemiptera; family Aphrophoridae; genus Philaenus; species Philaenus spumarius. Next base: position 56,943 of record JAGFPH010007021.1, on the reverse strand, counting down.
TGTTATTTTTTATCAGAATCTCACAATCACTATAAAACATTAAAACTATTTTACAGCTGAGCCTAAGTGAAACATTAACTAAAGAGACGGAAACTGAATGTGACACATACCACAAGTAGTAAGTAGGAGGTTACTAAAATCTATACATTGTCATTCAAAAACTGCTTGACTATGCTACTGTTACATCCGATCCCTACCGCCTTCTGATTGCATACGAACTTTAACCCCTTGTCGGTTTGAGACGGAATATTACATCGCACACGTAGGTCACAATAACGGCTGCTAACGTAATATTCCGACACAGGAATATTGCCTGATTTTATTTTGATATCTGTCTTAACATTCCGTTCTTGAATATAAAATAAAATGAAAGAAATTTTTTTTTGTAAACATTCTTTCCTATCCATAAATAACATAAATAGACTCGAAACCCACATATGAAATGAATTCTTCCTCAGCGAATATGATACTGTAATGAGACTTGATAGCTTGCAATCTTTTTACTTTTCACAAAATAAACACACCGTACTCTTGCAAAGTTCCGAAAACATCACGCCCCATGCTTTTTGGGTTACTTTAAGCATGCGTCTACCGCAAACCGAACTTTTTTTATTTTTGTTTTACTACCTCGGTTAACCAGGAACTCGATTAGGCGGGGCTCGGATAACTGTGGCTCTACTGTATATCGATAATTTCTTGTGCTTGATCTATGTTTGTAAAATGTAGGGATGGGACGATTCTCAAATTTATCGATTCCGATTCCAAGAAATCAATTCCACATTCTCGATTCCGATTCCATTGATTCCAATTACCATAATTGCAAAGGAAAGTAAACATTGTTATTTAATTTTAACTGCATCGTTTTTTCACTTTAATGTTATTTGTTAATATTGTTATCGAACTAAGAGGAACTTAAATAAAACTGCTGATTTGGATTCATTATAAAATGTATATATATATATATATTTTTTTTTCATTATACTGTATAAAAAAAGCTGTTTTCTATCTGTATATGGACCTGGGTGGAAAGCCAAGGGACATAAAAATCACGCATAATTCTCGGTTTTCTCGGTATGACTTTTTAACGGTCAAAATCGGTTTTCCTGTACCCAAAAACATATAAAACGTTACCCCACACTGTATTTTCAAAATTTTGATCCATAAACGTGACTACGACGCGCTACGACTGCTAATTTTACAAATAAGAATAAACATAAGTTTTATGCAAACAACTTATTGATTTTGTCAATGGAAATATAACAGAAAAATCAAACAAGTTTTTTTTTAATAAAAAGATGTTTTGATTAAAACTGTGTTGCTTTTTTGGTGTAGTATAATGATAAATATCGTACGTAACTCGTCCGGTAAGTTTTTCCGTGCTTGCACATGAAAATCCCGCACTCGGCTGCGCCTCACCTGGAAACTATCATGCTCGCACGGAAAAACTCTATTTACCGGGCTTGTAACGTAATATACTATTAAAGAGTTAGGGTTTAACTTTTTAAGGACAACTTAAGGACAGAAAAACCATATAAAATAAATATTAGTAGGTAGGGAAAATGTAAAACATTCTTAATTTGATGTAAGTAGACATTTTCCACACTAAAAGGTTTAGGCAATTGTTAGCTTTGTTAAGTAAAAGCTTCTTGTTTTATTTTTGTTCATGCGTAGACTGTTATTTGTACACTACAAGTCAAGTCAGGTAGGCTCAAGGTCAACCAGTTATGGATTCATTTCTTATCGTGTTTATTTATAGAATTAGGTGTCTACTGTGACGAAAACTAACACTTTTATAGATCGGCAACGAAAGTTTAAAGTAATAATTCTATTTGTTTTAGGTCGGGTCAAACATTTTCTACAATTTTGGGACTTACGTTACCCGTGATTTATGATTTTTGTAGGAGTCCCAACGGAATGCCTTTGTTTTACTTGTTATTCATTCCCGAAAATAGCTAGGTACATTTAATTTCCACTTTTTCCAATTGTCATCTAAATTACATTTTCGCGGACCTTAGCCGTTGTAATTTAAATTAAGGTTTACGCCGGCGTTTTCTAAAATTAGCGCTAATAATATCCGGTGTCGTATTTATTTGACGACATTCGTCATTTTATTTTAAATAATATTTCACTAATGGTAGTTCATGTTCATAAAATTGACACAAATTGTTTTGGGCATCGATTTTTTGCGTGCATTCACTGTGGTACTTAAATTATGTTTTAACGCTATTGTATTTAACGCATTGTTTTTATTAAATTGGACTAGGTTAATTATTGTATTTGGGTAACAATTTCTTATACGGACATTCCATTGTTCTCGGGAGTAGGTTTATTCACGGACACACGCTGTTGTATAATTGCGATCGAATGCCCGGCGTTTTATAAAATTAGCGCTATTAACATTCGGAGCATTCTTTTGCAGACATTCGTCATTTTATTTTAAATAATATTTCACCAATGGTATTCGGGCATCGATTTTTTTTTGCGGACATTCACTGTGGTACTTAATTTCTCCGAATACTTCGTATTGGAATGAAATGGGATGTAACGACTAATATAACGAGGAAATATAAACCGGGGCCGCGGCAATCGGCGTAACGAACGTACAGTAGAGCGTCGATAATCCGAACGTCAATAATCCGAAACGTCAAAAATCCGAACGCGTTCTGAGGCAGACCCTGCAAAAATTTCCTTTTCGTTTCCGCAAATTCCAATTAATGCGTTGTTAAAAATTTCACAAAAATTTTCATTGCAGTTTGACATTAACACTTCTTATCTCTTTTTAAACACTTCTTAAAACCTGCTCTCACACGCCCTCACAACAGACTGGCTAGCAGTAAACATACAGAAAGTTTATTTCTCGTTGTGTAATTATAACAGTGTGTCGTATATACAGTAGTGTACTATACAGTATTTTTTTAATTTTTCGTTTGTGTTAACTATAATGTACAAGTGAACTTTTAATTATGTACTGTATACTGCAATTGAGAGTTACATGTGTAATCATGTTGGCCCTACTGTGTACGTGCAGGTTCTTCTAAATCATAATATGTAAGTAGTCTTACATACTGTATTGTAATTACAATACTGCTTGTACTGTTTAACCACTTTAATCGATTAAAGGGCATATATTTGAGCCTAAATGGCTTTTTCTTGGTTGTTTTCAAAAATCCGAACAAATTGATAATCCGAACCCCCCTCGGTCCCAATTAGTTCGGATTTTCGACGCTCTACTGTATTTGCAGAGATTGGTGGTGGCCGAGCTCGGAATCGATGGAATCGGAATCGACTTTCCCGGAATCGACTCGATGCCGATTCCAGTGCCGAGAATCGGTGGAATCGACTTTTGGAATCGAGAATCGACCCATCCCTAGTAAAAAGGAAAGGTTACTCTTTCAATGAGGTCAAATTTTAAATGCTTGTAATGACAATTATTTACAGAGTTCAATGAGTGCTGTTTGTTTGTTATAAAGTTATATTTGTGTTTAGTAAATTTGTAAAAAAAAAGTGGTAGTAATTTTTTTTATATTACAGTTTTTTACCTACAGCACCAGATTGTTTTCTGATTGTTTATGTTTATCCAAATTTATCGACTGATCTTAAGTTAGCTCAGGCCTAACATTAGTAATAGTGTAACAGCTTTCTTCTAACATTATTTTTAGATCATTATTAACATAACAGAATCATATGGAATAAAAAATAGGTGAAGTAATAATAGGATAATAGGGTTACCAAAATAATTTTTTTCTGAAAATCTGTGTTCGTAACATCCAATAATCATCAACACAAAATATAAAATCATGCCTATTCATATCACCCATACCACCTTGTAGATAAGAAATAATTATTTATCAATTGTAAATGTTGGGCATTGTAGTTTAGGAAACAGGACAGAGATTCTATCAGAAGGGCTCGACAGTATGAGTATTCAGTAGAAATGACGTGGTAGGAGTTAAAAGGAAAAGTTCATCTTGGAGGGATCAGCCTTCAGACAACGAACGAGGTAGAACATGCAGTTGGGATCAACCGGCAGACCACGGAAGGAGTTAGTTAAAACAGCAATAAGAAAATGTGGAGTTTATAATATGAGATAGGCAGTGAGAGTGAGAGAGAGAGAGAGAGAGAGGAGTCTTGTTAATGATAGAACAGAACAGAATTAATTCAGACTGAAAGAAGCCATAGTCCAAGAGCTGACGACAAATTTAGGGAAGGTATTTTGGGCAAGTTAAAATAACAAAAAACTAATATTTTATTATTTGGAGAATCTAGAATCCTGAGTCTGGCAGAGGGTTTGCGGTTATTTTGCTACTGCGCAACCTATGACATCTGCAAAAAAATAAATGAAAAAAAAAGTTTTGGGCAACTTGAAATTTATTTAAATCTTTAATTTTAGCATCTATTTAACTCTATAAACATGCCAGTCGTTCTTTTTGGTTTTAAAGTATAACCAGACCCCCCCGAATATATGTAATAATTATACCTCAAAAATATACTTTAGGCATTCTGAAATTTTTATAGCATGTTTATTAAATAATATTAAAAATACGTGTAAAGCGGCAGACGAATTAAATGGTTATTAATATTTCCCAGACGCGAATACAGATTTTAAATGAATGCAACAAAAAAGTCTTATGCGTAGCCATAAGTGCTAGAGAAATAGTTTATTGAGACCTGCCGGCAGCTGACGGGGCCTTAGCTCGAGTTTACCATATAACGCGGACTCTGTCCATGCAACAGAGTATTTTGGAGTAGTAATTTTTTTTTAAATTAACAAATATAGAATAAATTTATAATAAAAATGCATTATTAAAATCCTTAGAAAAAGAAGACTTTTTAATTAAAGTATTTTGTATCTTAACTGGAATAATAATTTTAAAATTAACATATTGAATTACCTTTTTCTACTTTCAACTTTTAATAAACTAATATTTGAGTGTGACGTGTAGTTTCAGGTTATAAGCATAAGCTACATTTAACATAATCTCTAGTCATACGTAAGTAAACAATTACCAATATTTCTGAACTAGCTGTATTGTTAAGAGTTTCCTTTTTTTCCTAATTTCTATAATATTTGATTCCCGTTAAAATGATCGAGTTTAAGAGTTAGTTTGGCGTGTAGTTTCAGAATACAAGCAAAATACATCATAATATCTAGATGGGATGGTGGATAAATTACTAAACTCTTAATGGACTACACCCACCTTATTGCTTGAACGACCTACGATTGCTCCCTACTCAGTCAACCTGTGTTAGGCATTCGGAGAGATTACGACAAAAAACGTCCGCTAAGATGTAGGACTTACATCATTTGAGGACGCGAAGTGTTATTGGTTCTTCGCGAAACATCGTGATTTTGTATATATTTGTTCAAGGGATTGAGTGTTGTGTTTTGTGTTTGTGGTGTAACGTGAAACCTTGCTTCGAAGATTTTTACATTTGACGACAACGCATCCTGAATAGCAGTTTTATACAGTTGGAACAGCAATAAGGTGGGTGTAATCTATTAAGAGTTTAGTAATTTATAATATAGTCTTGCCTAAAATATTTGGGGTTAAAATCTTTGTTTTAGTTAGGACTATGACTAAAAGTTATTTTGTTTTGTTTTCCAAAATTTATTTCAGATCTTTGAGTAAAATTTTTAATTGTGTGCTCTGTACATTTACCATGTTGAAAATACCTAAGGGCATATATACCCTGTTTGTTGTTTGTATGCCTAAGTAGTTTATTCTGAAGAACGAAATAAACAGAAACAAAAATTATAACAAAATATACATTTTCAACGACTTCTAACCCCAAAACAAGTCACATAGCCTACGTCAGTTTCTATAACACATAAAACTTAATATTTTGAAGTTATATTTTTTCCCATAAGTATCAAATTAATCTGCACATGATATTTAACGGGATCTTACTAGTTTTTTTATATAAAGTTTGATTGCTTTTGTAAATTAAATTGTATACACCATTAATTCAACACAATTATTCATTAGTTTGTAAGTTTATTTATTACAGCAGCCAGGAGATAATTTGGTAGAATGTTTAAGCCTATGTGCGTTGATGAAGTTCAAATTGTAACTTACTGAGACGGAGCCGAGTACGTGCAAAATGTTGGCAGACCTGGACAAGTCGTGTTGATGACCAAACAGTACTTTCACAAAGTAACCCTTCACTTGTCTCCATGTTAAATCCACAGAAACTAGTTTCTTCTCTCCTACATCTGTATCGTCGAAGGGATCGTCTACAATGTTCTATAACACAATCAAACAAACACAGTAACTACAGGTCTAACTTAAAATTGTGTTTTGGTTTTGATCCAAATCAGCTGTTTTATTTATAATATGTAACAATAGATGTTTATATTTTAACTATTTTTTTGTGATTGCTTGCTTTTGTTTTGTTAACCTAACCTAAAAAAGCTGTTGCTTGTGAATAATAATAAACAAATATAGTACAGTAAAACCTCTCAATCCGGGAACCTCTCATATCTGAAACCTCCGATATCCGGTGTAGTAAAAAATAATAAATATAGGTAGTGAAACAAATGAAGAAATCGTTAACTTTTCAGAAACGTTCCCGGTTGTGACGAAATAAACAATGCTGGAGTACATAAGTGGATGAATGAAGATTAAGTTTATGAATTTACTGACAGAGATATTATCGACACAGAGCCAACACCTGTCGAAGATGTAGAGCCAAAACAAACCACTGTGAAGCATTCCAGGTGATTGACCAGCTGATCGACTACGTCGAACAACAAGAAGAAGCTACAACGGCCGATGGAGAGATATTTCATCAAAGAAGCGGGTTCAGCGAGCCAAACATAATTTGTTTACAAAAAAATGACGTAAGTGCAAATTAAACTTGTACAAAGTAAGTTTATACTGTATTTAAGACAAAACTTTTTATTATTTTCCCCCATTTTTAATTTACAGTAAATTGAGTTTACTAATACTAGTAGGCCTAAGTTGTACTTTTTCTGAACTTCAATGCACATAAATTAGTATACGTCCGGTAGTTTTTTTACTTCAGTACAGTAATTGTTTGTACTCTTTTTTGGCGTGTTAACCATAAAAAGGTATACTGTACGATTTGTTGTTCATTTTTACCATTTTACCCATACTAAAAAAGCCTCTCTGAAATCCGGATTTTTTGGTATCCGGATCGGCCGGCGCTACGTTGATCCGGATATAAGAGGTTTTACTGTAATCATATTCCAATCCAAAAATGGTCCATAGCTTCTTTGTAGAAAAAGGTTCTAATAAATTCATGTATGACAGTAAAAATTGATTGATGTAAAATTTTCAAAGTTATTAGTTCAAAAAACCAAAAATGTTCAGTAACAGAAAAAATCCAACTTTAGGCCTACATAAAAAGTAGTAAAAATGTTTTGTATTATTTTTTTTTTTTTTTTATATACAAAAGTTTTGTAATTTAGTTCTAAATAGAAGTGTATAAATTTCAAAATCTTTTTTAGAAAACACCAACTTTTATGTTCCTATGTTCCTACTACAAGACTGCAAACAAAATTAGACCTATTTTGAATAGTAATGTAGGAATGTAAGCTTTACCCAAAAATTAAATATTATTATACCAAATTTTAGAGAATCAATCATAGAGTTAAACTGTATACTTGAAAATTCTTATTTTACAAACTTAGAGTACGACCTGCCACATCCGAACCCTCCCATAACCGGACGCACCTCCAAACAAATTTTCATATTTTGGTTGTGTAGCGGATGGGTTGGAAAAGTGAAAGTTGCTGCTAGAATAATGAAGCGCCTAGTCTATTCTTAGCGAGCTGTGACCTTGAAACGGTCAATGACTCTCCCGAAAATCACAACTTTTTTCAAAAACTGATGTAGCCATTAAAACGTTCCTTTACGGTCATGTAAGTAAAACTAAATTTATATTTTAATGTGCCGAACTGTAGGCCTACCGGTATTTTTTTTTAAAGCTAGTGTGTTTATAAATACAGAACTGTACCTACATACTTTAGATATTTAATTACTGTAATTATTTAATTACTGGACTGTAATAATTAAAATTGTGTTTTTACAATGTAAACTGTTTTCTTTTATTGTTTATTTTTAATTACCAATAGCCTACTGTTGTGTACAGAACGTCAATTTGTTAGCCTATATAGTACATTGTAGTACGGTAAATACAAGTCCAAACCGCTTGAAACATCTAAAATCAGTATTCAATAATTTTCAAGGGCTTTCATTGTTTTGGTCCCCTTAACTATTTATAAGTGACCCTGCAATATCCGGATTTTTCCATATCCGGATCGTCCGGTCGCCACAGTAGTCCAAATATGACAGGTTGTACTGTATTTCACTTAGTTTTACTTATTTCATTAAATTAGATAAAATAAACAAAACTCTCATTAACATATCGTATACAGTTCCAGACACCCTGGACTGTGAGAAAACATATAAAGAAATGTGCCTATAGATTTCAACAAATATATATATATTTCACGGAAATAGCCGAATAGAAACTGAACACTTAATGAGGTTTACTTTATTTCAAACTAAAATACGGAGTTATCTCTTCAAATTGATATAAATATCATTATACAAATATAAGGATTTGTCATAAATATGGCTTGATCAAAATGTGCTTTCTCATTCGTTGAAATCTGCCCAATTCCAAGGGTTTACAGAAAACTTCATATCTAAGAACCAATAAGAGTGACGAATGATTGGAAGGCAGTGTTAGAAAGTTTTTAAATCTTGACAAACCAAATGGTGTATTTATTTTCTTCTCAAAATAAGTCTGTCGAACCATTTTGAGGCTTAGAGAAGCGACAACTTTGAGTCATTTGAATGTGAGAAAACTACAATTTTAAAACGATGATTACATATGTAAATATACGTTTTAGAAAAAGTTTGTAACTACAAAAAATAAATTTTAAATCATTTCCTTTCCAATGGTTTTTGTTTTATCGAGATTGGAATATTTTCAGTGTGTGATATATTTAGTACAAGTCGAGATGTCTCACTCAGACTGCTCAATTAACTATTGCGGCGCGCTAAGAGGTCTCAATTGACTACTGCAGCGCGCTAAGAGATCTCAATTAACTACTGCGGCGTGCTAAGAGGTCTCAATTGACTACTGCGGTGCGCTAAGAGATTTTAATTGACTACTGAGGCGCACTAAGAGGTCTCAATTGACTACTGCGGTGCGCTAAGAGGTCTCAATTGACTACTGCGGCACGCTAAGAGGTCTCAATTGATTACTGCGCCGTGCTAAGAGGTCTCAATTGACTACTGCGGCGCGCTAAGAGGTCTCAATTGAGACTTCTGACAGTACCAGGGTTAGGGACGATTATTATTTGAACTCATAAGATTGGTGAGATTCGAGGACTCGTCCATCCCTCAAACTACATAACTGTGCTTACCTGATAACCCGAGGTTGTATCGAGCAACGCAGCTATACGTGCGTTACCATAAGCATTCAGACATATCCAAGTAACAGGGAATACTAAGGGGAGTAGAGGCAATGCTGAGGATATAGGTGCTATTAGTCCCATCTCCAAAACAGTCCCTGAACCAACCCAGTCGCTCACGTACAAGTAACGTAGTAAACTTATGCACAGTACACACAGCTGAAACAAAGTACAAATTAATCCATAGGATAAATGCCAAATCCGATTTTAAGTTTTGCCTAGTTTAATATTACAACTGTTACTTTCGTAATCCTTTGTCTGATTCAAAAAATGTACAAACAAAAATTAAAACCTTGTTGCAACAAACTACATTACACAAGCTTCTGTCGTCATCCAACGCCTCCTGTATTGACAGCTGTTGCAGTACTATACTGTGCAATGAACTTTTGACGTCGTTAATGAGTATTGTGAAATACCATGAAACTTTAATCAATGTAGTACTTTCTTACAAACTTTAACTCTTGACATCATTCCAGTGACCTTGTATCAAAAAGTATCTTAAAAACGAATGAAAGTGGAGAGGCTAGCAAAACACTACAAATGATGTTTCAGAATGTTACCACTCATTTTGTACTATGTGTACATGATATATATATACTCCTTAACACATTCAGTGAAGAAGACTATTATAAAGTACCTTCCATCTGGTGGATTCATGATGTTCTAGAATATACTCCTTAACACATTCAGTGCGGAAGACTATTATAAAGTACCTTCCATCTGGCGGATTCATGATGTTCTAGAATATACTCCTTAACACATTCAGTGAGGAAGACTATTATAAAGTACCTTCCATCTGGTGGATTCATGATGTTCTAGAATATACTCCTTACACATTCAAGGCGGAAGACTATTATAAAGTACCTTCCATCTGGCGGTTCATGATGTTCTAGAATATACTCCTTAACACATTCAGTGCGGAAGACTATTATAAAGTACCTTCCATCTGGCGGATTCTTAAAAAATGTGTTTTTGCTGATGAATTTGCTCCAAAAACCAATAGTTTGGATTAATTTTCAATTAAAACATATTTTTTAGTAAAAACAAAATGTAAAATTTATTGACACACAAGCCATGGTGTACAAACACACTATCTGACCCACGCCCTGAATTATTTCAAATAATGAAAATGGTTTAATTATAATATAAAATAAAGATATTAAAACGAGATGAAATAAATGTATAAATTTTAGGGATGGGTCGGTTCCATTTTTTTTTCGGTTCTCGGTTCCCGGTTCTAGAGTCAAATCGGTTCTTGGTTCTATTCCATTATTCAAGGAATTTAACAAGAATTTAAGTGTAAAATATAAGATTTAATTTGAACACTGAAATGATTAAGTATGTTATTTACAGATAATTTAAAAAATTGGGTGTGCATATGACCACACAATAGAAGTGAAAACTTCTATGCGAATTTTACAGCGTGTAAAATGAATATTGATTAACTACTGCATTTTATTAACATTTTATTTCTTGGTTAATAAATAAATAAAACAATTACAATTATTTTCAAATTTTTAGTTCGGTTTGCTTTTAAAGCGTATTATTTACTTTCTTATTTTTTATTCTGGGGACCATGATCAGTGCTCACTTATTACACCCAACAAAATTAATGAGCTCCCGAAGTTTTTGTATATCGTCGTGAATCACCCTGTATATAAAGTTTTTAATGACACCTGAAAACGTGTTTTGGGGACCATGATCAGTGCTCACTTACTACACCCAACAAAATTAATATTGCATTGTCATCGGTCCTTGATAAGTGTGCAAAGTTTCAAATCAATCCGACGTTTTGAAGGGGGGTGAAAATCACGTCGTGTTCTGGGGACCATGATCAGTGCTCACTTACTACACCCAACAAAATTAATGAGCTCCCAAAGTTTTTGTATATCGTCGTGAATCACCCTGTATATAAAGTTTTTAATGACACCTGAAAACGTGTTTTGGGGACCATGATCTCAGTGCTCACTTACTACACCCAACAAAATTAATGAGCTCCCAAAGTTTTTGTATATCGTCGTGAATCACCCTGTATATAAAGTTTTTAATGACACCTGAAAACGTGTTTTGGGGACCATGATCTCAGTGCTCACTTACTACACCCAACAAAATTAATATTGCATTGTCATCGGTCCTTCATAAGTGTGCAAAGTTTCAAATCAATCCGACGTTTTGAAGGGGGTGAAAATCACGTCGTGTTCTGGGGACCATGATCAGTGCTCACTTACTACACCCAAAAAATTAATACTGTATTGCATTGTCATCGGTCCTTGTTCTTCATATATACTATACACAAGTTCATATATATAGAAGTTTTCACTTCAATAAAAGTATTCAGCTAAGTTAAATTACGGACAAAAAGTCACTCTCAACGTCTATTATAAAATATTGCCACACTTTCGATGCCATTGATGAAAAGACTAGCCTATTCCGGTTAAGTTTCCACATATCCTCAACTAACTAAACTTAATCAAATTAATATGTTAATTCAGTAGAGCGTCGATTATCTGAAAGCAGAAATGTACTGTAAATAAATAAGTACATTACAGTACTACACGTAATAATTCCGAATTTAAAGTTTTTTACTTGCATAATCAGCCGAGTTGTAAACGTCAGGGAGTTTGTGCGCTCAACGGAACAGCGGTCGCTGTTGAGTCAGCCGAACGCTGCTGTCAGTCGTTAGTGAGTTCACGCTGTTCACAGTGAATAGTGAATTAAATACTCGAACAAATTGGTTATCAGAATTCCCTCTGTCCCAATTTGTTTCTAAAAAACGGCGCTCTTCTGTATTAACTAATGCGGTAACTAAAACAAAATGAATAAAACTCTGCACTAAAACTGAATACTGTACGTATTTACACACAGCGTTATTAACTTGATATTACTTTGTTCTAACAAGTTGTTCAGACTTCGGCGGGACTAAACTGACGCCGTCGAATGAAATTTTCGATGATTGAAGTTCCGATTATTTCTGAACTCAACCGAATTGAACGTTCTGAAACAAAACATATAATATTCCGAGCGTTAACGCAATCCTAGTCAATCGTAAAAAAATATTATGCCTAATCGGATTCCGAATAATTTTATTTGACACTTTTTCTTGCATAATTATTTTAATCATTTATTATTATTATTTTTAACTTTTATGAATAATAAAGGGATTATTGATTGTTATAATCACTGATAGTAAAAAAATAATAATTTAGGCATAAATATTAATTTACAAAGGCTACATTATCTGATGAAATGAGTGCATCAAACCGGCATTTATGTCCACCATCCCACACGATCGAGCTAAATTGCAACGTATGTCGCGTCCAGATAAACTAACGCGAAGAGTTTAGTTTTATAATAACAGAAAATGTGTGAATATTCTTTTTTTCTCTTTTGTTTTGTACCACTATAAAGGTACAATTCACGTCAATATTCGACATCAATCGGGTCCGGTTCCAGAACCGACTTTTTAGCTCATCGGTTCTCGGTTCCGATTCCGCGAAGAACCGGCGGAACCGAGAACCGGTATCGGGAACCGACCCATCCCTAATAAATTTAAATAATTTTTTTTAGTATTAACGTTAAAATCTGAATAGTTAAAGAAACAAATATCAATTTTCTTTAAAAATGCAAAAAAATTTCAAATTTTGATAAACTAGGAAAGAAACACATTGAATCAGGAAATACCGGTATCACTTGAAAGCAGAGGTCTTTCTGAGGGCGAGACAGCAACAACAATACCTGATCGACAAGCCTACAGCTTCACCCACCCGTATAGCCTCCCGCACTGAACATGTTAAAGGGTGAATGCTGTTATTAACCAGGTAGAACACAGGCAGTAAGAATCTCAAATATTTCTAATTCTGGAATAGGTACAATCATTTACTTCTAGTTTCAAAATTTGTGAATGGAGAGTAAGATGGTTCTGTATTAGGACCATTATTATTTTTAATTTATGTAAATGACATTTCAACCTGTATATAGGAAGGTAGTACTTGTACATAAAGCAGATGATTCAGGAATTCCAGGTTAAAACTAAATTGAGCTTTCTGAAGAAACAAACAAATTAACTAAGTACAAATTAAATTATGGTTTGAGACTTATTGTAAATTCATAAAAACAAAAGTTAAACAATTCCATAGCAAAATAAAAAACCAAACACAGCACATAAGTTTAATTTCCACTCTCTGATTAACTAATCTTTTCCGACAGAAAATAATGCGTTGTCATGCTGCCGGCAGCACTAATTCAACGGGTGTTGCAGCTGATGTCCCAATTCAGCAGTGAAAAGGTTAAAGCTCTCGAAAAAGTAATGAAAGTAATCTTTGATGTTTTGTGTGTCACTTACTGTTATGAACACTAGCGCCATCTGTTCCATGCACGTGACCAACAGATGTCGCTGTCTGTTATGGTAAGTTATCGGCCTAGACGTGGCTTCCTCAAGAGCTGCCTTCAGATTCTTAATGTACGGAGTCTCGTTGAGTAGATAAGGTTGGTTCCGTAGAGGTACTCTAGCTGCTGGATTAGTAAAACTATCGTGAGCCATAGCAGTAGGAGGTGGACTGTAAACTTCTCCGTCTCTTAACTCTGGACATTCTTTAGCCTAAACATAGGATGAAATCTCAATTAATAAGGTATAGACACAACTGTGTAAAAAGTAACTGTGAATTGCACGAGTATTACACAACTTAAAGATAGAGCTGAATCAATGGTTCTTAACACGTTTACTGCTAAGGACGCACGTGTGAGCTTGACACTGAACACTATGAGAAGCGGCCGACGCACATTGCATTGCGTGCTTCGCACGCCAACTTCCTTATTGGGAGTATTTTCAATACCCAATGCATTGCGTGCTTCCCACGCCAACCCATGTATTGGGAGTATTTTTAATACACAATGGATTGCATGCTTCGCACGCCAATTTTAGGTCTACGTGCTATGGACGCACAAGTCAGCTTTAAAATATTAGTGATTAATACGTAGAAAGATTCAAAAATAAAAAATAAAGTAATTTCTACTCATTTAGGCTATAAATATAAAAAATCAGCTCCTAGCGTAGGAAATACGAAATTTGTTTAGCAGTGAACGTGTTAATAAATGCTTAAAAAACAAATACATTTTCTTTCACTAATCCTCTCCCAGTGATACTTAAAACACCATGCAGTAAGTCATTTCACACCACTCAAATTCTACAACTGGCTAATTGAATACTGTTTAGGTTCAAATTGCCATAACAAATTAAAAACATAATTTATACTAATGCAAGTTTTACCACATTTACTTAATATTGTTAAATAACCATGTTACATACCTACTAGATTCAGGCCTACCTAACTAAATGTATTCTATTGTCTGGTTGAGGTTGAATACGTTTATATTTCTTCCTCTTAAAAATTATCAACTTTCATCAACAAAATCACTAACGCCAGAACTAAAACTCACTAGACGTTTACAATTACAATTTTCACCTGAGTATTTTATTTGTAAACAATTTAACAAAACTGTATACAACAGATTTTGAATGCTAAAATGGCTAAAAATAAATTAATAGAAATATACAACAAACTCCAAAATATTGCAGATATTTATTAGTGCAAATAGTTTAACCAAATAACACTTAAGTGATACAGCTTACTTTCAAAGTTCTATTTAAAGTTTTCATCATTCTTTGTCAAAACATTTTCCTTTTTTTTTAATAAAAAAGGTTTTAAAAAGTAATTTATCTAACACATTCATTTTTTGTAAAAAACGGGAAATAATTTGATTTTTTCGGGAGTGCAAGAGAAAGGGTAAAAATCGGGAATCTCCCGGTAAAATAGAAAGAGCTGGCAGGTCTATCTACCTTGTAGTAAAAGACTCACTAGATCTTCTCGTTACTTACGTTGAACGGAGTACAATGAGCTGGAGCGTGTTGGCCCGGCCGTATCAGTATAGTATCTCCTTTGACTAACAACGCCCAAGGTAAATTGACCTGATGACCGTCTCTGTACGTCCATTGTAGAGTAATACAAGGAGAGTAAGGTGTACACAGATGGGGGTAGTTTTCTGCTCTCCATTTGCACTCGTCTTTACAATCTGCAAAAACTTAATGAATCAACGAGTGCCGCACATAACTTACAATGACGCCTTCGGAATTTCCGTTGGCCCAATGAACAATAAACTGGAGAAATGTCAGTAATCTAGAAAGTTTTTTTTAACAAAATGATATTAATTAAATCTACGATTCAACAAGCAAGTACCTAATGTACTGAACTAACCATAAAACTAATAACAATAGCCGTAGCAGGAAGAAATTATATATATTGATGGAGACTAGTGGCTGTAAGGGTGTTTATAAACAAATTTGAAACAGAAAAACGTGAAACCCCTTCCAAGCTTTCAACCATGTTGTGAGTTGTCTGTTGTCTGCAACACATAGTAATTGTAAACTGTTTCAGATTTATTTCGTTTGTTTGTCTGTGTTCTTGACATGCTTGTTTTGTTGTGCTTTTGATTCTTGCAAATAGTTTGTTTTTGTTTAATATTAGAACATTGTGTTAGGATACCTAATTAGTTTCATGTTTTATTAAGTTATTCAATTAGTTTATTGATTTAGTGTTATTCTTAGGCTGATATTTTAAACGCCTAACATTTATAACAAAGTGTATTTTTAATTTAGACAGTAAACAAAATTGTTTCTTTTAAATTCCATGTTTGCATAACTTCATTAATTGTGCAGTTGAATTATAATATTCGATTAAATGGAAACTTTAAGATCAATGTGTTGTTTGTTATCTTCCATGCTGCCAAAGAACAGTTGAACGGACTTCAAAAACTGTGATATATGCTGTTTTGCAATGGTTTAATTTAACTGTTTTGTGTTGGGTACTGTTGAGGGCAAAACTGTGTGGATAAAAGAACAGGTTGGTTGATCTCTACTAGGGATGGGTCGATTCTCAAATTTATCCATTCCGATACCGATTCCAAGAAATCGATTCCCGATTCTCGATTCCGATTTCATCGATTCCAATTACCATCATTGTAAAGGGAAGTAAACATTGTTATTAGATTTTTAACTGCATGGTTTTTTGACTTTAATGTTATTTGTTAATATTGTTATTGAACTAAGAGGAACTTACATAAAACTGCTGATTTTGATTAATTAAAAAATGTATACATTTTTTTTTTTATTATACTGCACCGAAAAAGCTGTTTTCTATACCTGTGCACATAGACGTAGAAAACACAGACATGCAAGTCCTTATTTTCCGTGCACAATACTGTAAAATCAGCTGAGTAGGGATCAGTAAATTTATTGTTCTCCAGCTGATTTTACAAATAAGAATAAACATATCAGTTTTAAGTAAACAGCTTATTTTACAAATAAGAATGAACGTATCAGTTTTAAGTAAACAGCTTATTTTACAAATAAGAATAAACGTATCAGTTAAAGGAAACAGCTTATTTTACAAATAAGAATAAACGTATCAGTTTTAAGTAA
>JAGFPH010007021.1:8447-39921 GCA_018207615.1 Philaenus spumarius | reverse complement strand
TTTTACTTCCTGATACATTCACAATTACATACAAAATTACTGTATGTATGTTGAAAATGGGAGAACAAAACTACTGTATTTTTAAATAAAAAGAGCCTTTATTAACTAAATGAAAAGGCAACACTTTTACATGTTAAGCGTATGTACATAAATGAATGTCATTGCTTGCTGAACATCTCGGTCAAAGTAAACTGTTTGGCTGTAATCATCTGTTTGACACCAGGCCTTCCTTCGCGGAGGGAAGGACAACAGCGGGCGTAGACAGAAGACAGAAACATTATTTTGCGAATCGCAGTACCTTCCCGTCTTAATTTTTTTCTGAAATTCTGAAAGCGATTTGGATAATCAGCGATTTGGATAGTTGGAGTTCGGATAGTTGAGTTTTACTGTACAATAAGAGGTTTAACAATAATTATACAAAAGGTTATATATATTATATAAAAAAAACATTCTCAACATTTTACTGCATCTAAATTTTAATTACACAATACACATTCATACTCTTTTCCACACACAAACTCACACGTACTTCCAGTCCCTCACACAGACACACCCTCACACACGACCACATCCAACAAGCCCTCCGCATCGTCAATGCTCAATAGCCAGTTCTTTAGCGGGATCAAATATTTGTTCAGGGAGTAAATTTTTTAATTTTGTCTGGAAGTTTATTATAGAGTCTAGGAGTAATTTAAACAGGGAAGAAATTTAAATAAATTGTAAACCTTGCTTTGAGTACCTTTGCTTTGCTTTCGCATCTTAAAAAATAATCAATTCTGTTGCAAAAAACTGAAGAACCTTGACTCCTAATGTAAAATACTTTAAGGACTTTGTAAATAAACAAATCTTTCTGCAGCCTTTATTTTGGTTTTGAGACGATGTCGTGCGATCGCTTGATGTTTTATCTTGCTTACAATAGAGGCAGCCTAAAAAACATCTTTAAAAAAATATATATAGGCCTATACCTAAATTTTATATTTTTTAAAGATGTTTTTTTAGGCTGCCTATATTGTAAGCAAGACAAAACAATAAAGAAAACCATATAGATAATATTTTAATTTGTATAAATAATTGAATATTACACAATGTTGTAGGCATAAACTGTGCAACTTTCTAAATATTGACACTAATTTTTAAGTTATTAGTTTGTTTTACAGTGGTAATATTCAAAACAATTTTCAGGGTGTAGTGAAGGTGTGTAAAGATCTTGCAACTGTAGCACATCTCTCGACGGAGCCCTTTTTATACAAACAATGGAGGGTGTCCATTTTTAACCTTATATTTTTTAAATCTCAATGGTCTGTTTTTACTTTACAGAAAGAAAATATACTTACATAGAACCTTCATAGAATGCCGACACTACAACCAGTATAAAACCACTCAAAGTGAGCGCTTCGGCTGATGACCAAGAGATCAGGGAGTGTTTGCTTGAAGGATGGAGAGCTTCTTTAATATATAATATCCATCTGGAAATGAACAAATTAACATAAGAGAAGATGGTTAAATAAAAAAAAAGAAGAAAATTCGCCGTGTCTTGCAAACAATTATTATTTGGGTCAACCTGGCAAACAGTTTGAATTATGATAAAGACCCACTGGCAACATTATTACCTCAAAATCTTAATGGACATAACCACCAATTCATATTTTAACACCAACCTGACAATATTTAAACATATGTAGTTAGAAAGGGCATTTGAACTTTATGAAGCAATAACATAATAAAAACTATTTCTTAAATGGTAAATTTAACTTCCAATCTCATTGTACGACACTTTGATGAGGATACTAGATAACGTCGATAACTGTTGGTGTCTACGTAATCTGTAGATCGTGTTCGCTGCCTTGTAAATACCTCAATACAAGAAACTGCCGAAAAAGTTAAATGCCTCGTGCTAGAATATGCAGCAAACATTTTCCGGCAACAGATGCCGAAAACTAACGTTGCTGTTGACTTGGTCTAAACCTATTGGCGCTTTTCGGTTATGTGTCAGTAAACTTTAAACATTTTCCTAACCCTACCTAACATAACCGGTTCAAAGTTACCGTTATGAGCATTTCACAGTTACTCATAAACATAATTTTGTCGATCCCGAAACGGGTGCACATAAGCAAACATTCGAAAGCAATTGGTGGCTGGCAAAACACAGTAACAAAGTTCAGTGCGGCACACATCGTTCTATGCTTGATTAATTCGTACTTATGTGAGTTTTTGTGGCGACGGCGGCATCACAGAATAAAGACTTATTCAAGCGAATTCTCGAAGATATTGTCGCCTACTAGCCTCCAGAATAAAGGTAACAACTATTCCTTTCATAGTTTCTCTACAGAAAATGTTTAAAGTTTGCTGACCCATAACCGAAAAGATGCACAAACAGGCTTTACATTTCACACATACACTATTAAGCAGCAAATTTTTTCTAATAAAATTTAACTTTAATATTTCATAGACACCTCAGTTGCTCTTCATATAATATAAATATTATAAGTTTGATAAAGGCTTTGACTATGACCAATCTTAATGAGTACACAAACTACACAAATAACACACATTAGCCTTCATCAGGTCGACAGTTGTATTATCATCAAGCCTTCGAATTCATAATCCAACCCTCATTCATGTTATCAGTCTGCGGATAAGTCAGGACTTACATATCCGGCGGACAAATCTTGTGATTTAAGCTAGATACAGTAACACTGTAATATGTCCTCCAACTTACAATGCCACACATACAAACTGAAACATAAATGTAGGCTAACTTACAGTTAATTACCAGTCACAGTATGTTTCTTTCCATTTGGTAAACTAATATAGGTTGGTTTGTAAAGCTACACATACCGTGTACTTAATATATATACATTAATATTAATATATTATATAAAACTACTAAACCACGTAAAAACAAATAAAAAACCTATGTGCTTCAAATTCAATTAGTACAATGTGCTTAGATTGGCAGCACTAATCTCTTTCCTAATAAAAGTCGTTGTCTGCAAAGATATCACTAGGGAGGTGCGTTGTAATCTTACACCAATAATCTATATAGCTTTATAAATAAACGGTACCAGAAACTGGCACATACTTTCTCACAAACATATTTAAATTATTAACTCGTTCACTACAAAGCGCACACGTGAGCTTGACACTGAACACTATGAGTAGTGGCCAACGCATAGTGCATTGCACGCCAACCACCGTATTGGGAATATTATCAATACACAGTGCATTGTGTGCTTCACACGCCAACCCCCGTATGTGACCAAAACCGTGACTTCATAATTGTATTATAGTAGGAGATGGGATAGTAAATTAAAGTTGGAGAGTAAGTAATTATTATTGTTATTACCTAAAGTGAAAACTATTCGATCGATTTCGAACAAATTTACACCAAATGCGTCAATTAGGCCTGTATAGATGCTCGAAAAAAGGTTTTGAAAATTTTTGAAAAACAACCCCCTTTATGCCAAAAATCCCCCAAAAATCAGTTATTATTAGCAAAACGAGAATTTTTAGAAAGATGCGGTTTTTGCATACGGTAGGGTACATTAAAGGCTACATATTAGCCAAATTTTATCAAAATCGTTAGAGCCGTTTTTTTTATAAAAAAATAATAGCTGATTTTTGTGGGTTTTTTGCCAAAAAGGGGGTTGTTTTTCAAAAATTTTCAAAACCGTTTTCCGTGCATCTAAACAGGCCTACTTGACATGTATGGTGCAAATTTCTTTGTAATAGATAGAATAGTTTCCACTCTAGCTTTGTATCGTATACATACAGACAGACATTTTGTAAAAAACACTTTTTTGAACTCAGGGGGTTCCAAAACGGATATTTCCACAAAAATCTCAACATCGATTTTTTTGCGATCACTATACTTTCTCTATAGGCCTACTATAGTTATAGTGAGAAAGTAAAATTAGTAACAAGCATCATTTTTAGCGTGTAAGTTAAACTTGGAATGTAATAAGAAGTTGCTGTTTTAAAATTAAAGACCTACAGATAATTTCTCATTAATAGGCCTATTCATATATTTATCCTTTGGCCTACCGTAAAGAGGAAATAAGTATGGCGCAAATTTACTATATGACCCTACGCCAACAGAAATGCAAAAATAAAATAGCCTGAAGTTCTAACTTAAATTCTTTAGGCACAGTGTGTTTACCTGTATTTAACAGTAGAATGTAAATTAAAACAAGGTCGTTGTCTACAAAAATATCAGCCGAGGGTCATATAGTACATTTACGCTTTAAGTGTTTTGCTATGTCCATTATAATATACGATAATTAAGTTTATTTTTGTAGGCCTACCTAAATTTTCTTGCAGATGGTTGTCACCTCTGCCTCCACATGAATATGGCAAGGAAGCTTGTAAATTTGGTGTACATTTACTTTAGGACAACCGATCTATTTTTAAGAAACCAAGTATTCTGTCAACCTCAGCACACTGTAGGGCTACCGTTGAATGCTGGTAAAGATACTGTGACTAGATACTTAAGTTATAACTTCAGGTTATTTTTGTTTAATGCAATTAGGCCAGGTGTACTAATGTAAATTTTGGTCATCAATTTTATCCTTACTAGGCTATTTAATTTTCCTAAATTTTAGGCTGGGATTGTAAATTAGAGGGCATACTATATTCCGCCTTAATTTTGAAAAATTGTAATTTGCCACATACTGCAATTTAACTAACTTTTCCTCAACAAAACTAGGCTAATATTAAAAAAAACAATTAGCTAACCTTGATTTCCGACTAGAGTGATACTCCTCTAAAGTACTCTCTATGTCTTCATACAGCTTTCTTAAAGCTTCAGATGTAGTTAGACCTAATGGAGATCCCTTTCTATTGCTTGCAGGCTTCATTTTAAACTGTAACAGTTAAAATTATTACCTTGTACAAACAAAAATTGTATTACCATCCAACATTTCCAATTTATTAATTTGTTTTGAATGAATCCTACATACAGTCACAGTCTTTGCCACTTTGAGTTGGGTATTATTATTATTAGGGTCTGTTCTCTGTTCTGAAATGGGATATTTTTATAAATTTATACCGGTGACTTTGGCCTTTGATTACATACCTTACAGATATCCCACCTTATGGAATATACGGTGAGCGACTATGCCAGCGCATTCTGGGTAAAAATAACCATACTTCTTCATTCTATTGCTCCTATTTCACTGAAAATGTGCTGCCCACTAGCGTTCTAAATCTAAAGAAGTATTGCTATTAATAGCCCAATCAAATGTTACATCGGAACTTACATTAAATGGAGCATTAATGATTTTTGGAGAGGTGTTTCGGACCATTACTGGGACTACAAATCCAGATTTGCAACCCTCAAAAACCTGTGCTTGTAGAATGGCGGTCGAAAAACTGTTGCTTTTTTAAAACTTTTTTCGGTTTTTCTAAAATATCTCCCTAAACTTTGTGTTGGTTGGAAAAAATTATTCTTAGCTTTTTAATTTAAAAGTATATTAAATTTGCTACAAAATGAGTTCAAAATCTTTTTGTGAGATAAATAGTTACAGAGACACGGCTTTTCAAAGATTGACATTTTTTTCTAAAAAGTGAAAATTTTAAGTTTTTTAAACGTTTTGAGATGGATACCGGCAAAATTACAAATCCTACTTAAAATTAAAGAGTGTTGAAGTTATAGGGAATTCAATAAGCTTTAATTTGAGCTAAAAAGCCGGACCTTGCTCATATGGTCTCCTAAGAAATTACAAAAATCAAAAAGATGAAAAAATGCTTTTTTGTAGTTGCAAATAATTTCGTTTCCTTTAACAATACCTTAATTAATGTGTTTTTTTTTCATATCATATTGGTGGAAAATAAAAATTACAGTCTATGGGAGATGGAATTTGTCAGAAAAAATATTTAAGCAGAATTTTTCATAAAAATGTATTCACATTTAAATGAGCAGGTACATTTAAACACACTTTTGTGAGGTTCCTGGTATGTGTTGGTAAAGTACCTGGGACTATGAAGTCGATGATGGGGAGATGTCTACATCCTCTCTTGAAGAACTGTCATCCTGGCATGTGGACAGATTGCGGTATGATTTCCCCCTGCAAAAACTGCACAAAACTGAGCATTTCAGCCCAGCTTCCCGGCAGCTGCAGCCACCAGTACGCCCATCTTTCACTTACACGAGATCAGTTGCAGAAGTTTTTGAAGTACTGGTTCAACTTCCATTGTGATTGGAATAAGCCCCATTTAAAAAGCAAGAAATCTTTTCTTCCAGCCACTGATAGACCTAAGCTTATGTTTGAGGACAACAGTTTAAAAAAAAAGAGAGTACTGGCTCAGGAGCTACAGATTCAACATTGTCAAGGGAACCAACAGGTGGAGGATAATTGCTGTTATCGTAAACTTGACAGCGGATGTCTTCTTAGATGTGATCACTGCTGCTGCCTTTACAACTCTCAACCGCTCCTCCATAGTACCCTTTTTTTCATCATACCATTTGTCATGAATGATTTTAAGTCCTTTGTATGTGAAACAAATGATTGGTGGCCGACCATCCCCCGATATAATCACAATATCCTTCTTAAACGATCAATGAGATTCTGTTTGATGATTCTCTCATCAGGAATGTGTTCATCTAAAATTTGTGCCAACA
This sequence comes from Philaenus spumarius, assembly GCA_018207615.1. Taxonomy (NCBI): domain Eukaryota; kingdom Metazoa; phylum Arthropoda; class Insecta; order Hemiptera; family Aphrophoridae; genus Philaenus; species Philaenus spumarius. Next base: position 33,302 of record JAGFPH010007021.1, on the reverse strand, counting down.
GCTGATTTATTGAGAATTGGCATTCTTCACTGTTTTCCTCCAAGTATAAGTCGATTCTTTCCAAAGCATTTCGTACAGATTCTACTTTTGGACGACACTTTTCTGTCCGGTTGTTCTTGGACGGTGGATCAAATTTGTATTACATTAGCAGTGGCGACTGGCATCAGCAGCCACCAAATCCTCACTTTCTTGACTCAGTCGCTCAATATCTCCTTTCACCAATCATCACTTCTGCGTTCAGCTTCATTTAGGAAGTAAGCACTCGTAGAATGCAATGTTACTAGAAAGGCAGTACATATTTCGTCTATCTCGGGGTATTTTTTTTTTTATTTCTAAAAATTTTCTGTTAGGCCTATATCCTCTCCACAAAGAATACAGATTTTTCCTACTTCACAACTCTCACGGGATAGTCGCACGGCTGATGTTGACTGAGTTTAGGTAACAGAATCCCCTCCACGACTTTCAGAGCTGTCACATATTTTGGAGCAGTATATCTCTTACGACATTTATCATGCACTGTTACTTCTATTTTCTGTGCCAAACTTTGGGTTATGATTTACATTCATATTATCATCATGAATATTATAATATTTTTCATAATATTGATTCATATATTTATTAGTGATGTAACACAAAATTCTTTCATTTACAACATTTTCAAACTTCCTTACGATTATTTTCTTATTAATTTTTATATTTATTATCTTCGTGTGAAAGTTTATAACCGACTCTGTAGTACTAATACAATCCATACCTAGAATAATGTGTTTAATTAAATGTGGCACAATTAGTGCATGTATCCATAATTCTTCAGAATTATTTGAATTTTTACCATTACAATTCTGGCGACTGTCCTAGTTTTACTACCCACAGCTGTGTGTATCTGTACATTTGTGGTTGGTAATTCTTCGTACGTTCCCATAGAATCTTTGTTCTCCCAAAACCACTGTTCAGACATTCATGTTACGTTGGATCCTGTATCGATTAGGGCACATGCACTCTGTTTTCCGATTTTAATATTAATTTCCGGACATTTTATAAAGTTAACATCTGGTTTATTTGGCAACTCAACCTCGTCTTCTAAAAGAAAATTCCGGTCACAAAACATATTACTTACAGTGATATTTGGGTGTAGTACTAATCCAGACATAAATTTTAGTGGGTTAGGCCTTATATTTCCAAGGACATTGTATGGCACAGGAATAATGTCATCTAGCGGCGCATAGTCTGGGATAATGATATGTTTCGCGATCTCGTGGCCAGAGACACATTCTGCGTTCAGCAGTTTTCCTGCCGAGTCGCCACATTTGGTGAACTTGTTTCTGGACGACTCTTGGCTTGGATATTTTCTGCTACCGAGTGGCAAACGTTCATCTGTTCCTGTGTTGGATATCTGGTATTTCGAGGTCCGATATGTCTTGTCTGGTCTCTATTATTTTCTGGTCTTATATTTTGATCAAATCTTCTATTATATTTTGTGTTCGAAAAGGAGGTGGTGTATGACAATTATTCTTATTTCTTTGGGGGTATGGTCCAACTTGGTGTCGTGGAAATTTAGGTAGTGGTCTTTGTGGGAGTTGAGAAAATTGGTGGTGAAAATTTTGAGGTTCACGATAGTTAAATGGCACTTGTGAAGGTCTGTAATGGAATTCTGGTGGTCCTGGTCTCTGAAGTTGGTGGTTGGGGAGGTGAATATGGACGATATATCTTTTGAGATCTTATGTTCGCATCTTCGGGATCCTCTCTATATCCTCATAATGTTCGGCTAAGCAGGTCACGATTTCACCCTCCGTCATGGGTGGTCGTATCGCTTTCAATGTAATAACCCTTTCTGTAAAGTATTTAGACCGGCTAAGGGTACCTTTGGCCTATATCTTTCCACTTCCATTCGCTGTCGGATACAGCAAATGCATTGAGTGAAACAGCATAACAGACGGAATTATTACATCTGTAAACGAAGGGGATATAAAGTATGATCGTGAGAGGACTGAACTCCATGAAAGAATCAGGGCCCTAGAAGCCCAAACAAAACAACTACAAGAAGAAGTTTCAATACTTAGAAACTTAGAAGGGAAAACTGTGTCTTGAGGAAGGAAGCTGATGGCACTCAGGAAAATAATCTGCAGGGTGACAGGTACTTCACAGATGAGGATGAATTAGAAAGAGAAACTAACTGGATACTGGAGAGAAGAAAAGGCCACGCAAAAAAACGGAAAGCAGAAACTTCGCCTCAATACGATCAGGACAACAGCAGTGGACAAGTACCACCCAGCACTAACAGCAAAAATACAACTTATGTTGAGCTGCCACCGCCAGTAAACATAGTTAGGCTGGAGAGCTATGGAGAATTGCAAGCAGTGATGAAATTTGTGACTGACAAACAGTACAAAGTAGTAGCTTTAAATAATAATGTGTGGAAAGTGAACACTCCGGATTCAGATACATATAGAGCACTGACAGCTAAGTTGAAAGCAGAGGACATGCAATGGTATACTTATGAAAAGAAAAATGACAGGCCTATAAAGGTGATGGCTAGAGGTCTGCATTCAACATGTTCTAAAGAGGAAATAATAGATGACTTGAAGTTAAGGGGTTTTCAGATTATAGATGCGAACAACAAATTAAAGAGAGAAAAAAAGAAAATGAAAAGGGGAGTTGCAATTTATAAAAAGGGGACTTCCTCTGTTTATGCTGACTTTTTCCAATCAAGAAAAAGCAGAAAAATATACAGTATAAATGATATCTTGTACATGAAAGTAAAAATTGAACCATTACGGAGGACAAATAACCCTATCCCGCAATGTAAAAGGTGTCAGGGATTTAATCATACGCAGAAATACTGCCAGAAGGAGCCTCGATGTGTGAAGTGCGCAGGCAAACACCTCACTTCGAATTGTGCAACAAGAAGAGACTCGCCACCGTTGTGCACTAATTGTAAGAGTGTGCATCCTGCAAGCTACAGAGGATGTGAAGTCACAAAAGAATTACAGAGAATGTGAAATAGACCGGATAAAACCCAAATAAATAAAAGAAGGAAGGTAGTATCTGATGTACAACCTAGAGTCATAGACAGACAGAATTCAAACGATGCTGCTCCCAATCAGAGGTTAAATGCAACATATGCACAAAAAGTTCAAACACCGTCAGCGACAAAACAAGTCCCAACCACACAAAACGAAATCGTGAATGAAATTCTGAATCGACTGGAAATCCTAATAGGGGAGCTAGAACAGCAAAGAGAAATAAATAAGAAAACTTTTGATAAACTACACAGCCTGGAATTCAGGTTGGGCAAAGTGAAGAAACAAAATAAGTAAGACTCATTGCGCATTATTACTTGGAATGCTAATGGGCTCCAGCAGCATCTGACAGAGCTAGAGATCTTTTTAAACACAGAACACATAGATATAAGTCTAATCTCGGAAAGCCATTTCACCAGCTCCTCTTATGTTAAATTAAGAGGCTACTGCTTCTACCATGCAATCCATCCTTCTGAAAAAGCTAGAGAAGGATCGGCTATATTCATTAGAGAAAATATTAAGCATTATGCTGACGTGAAAATTGAGAAGGAAATTATGCAAGTAACAACAGTTGAGGTGAAACTAAACAGAGGCCGAACATTGAGAGTCTCGGCCGTTTACTGTCCTCCACGGTTTAATCTAAAGAAAGATGATTACCTAGATCTTCGCAGAGCAATGGGCAGTTACTTTATTGTGGGAGGAGACTTCAATGCTAAGAACACATACTGGGGGTCCAGACTGACGACCTCGAAAGGCAGGGAATTGTATGCGGCGGGAGTTGGGTTTAATTGCAACTTCCTTTCTGGAGGAAAACCTATTTACTGGCCGATTGATATCTTAAAGACTCCAGATTTGATTGACTTTTTTGTTGTGGAGGGACTCTCATCAAATTACATAGAAGTTGAGAGTAGTGAGAACTTTCGTCAGACCACTCTCCAGTTATCATGACTATTAGTGATAGCATCATAGTGAAAGAAAATTTGTTAACCCTAGAACTGGCATGGTTAAAGCTCAAATTGAAAAGCCCGTTTATAGCGCTTTGCAAGCATATTTTTAAAAATTCGCCAAAAATAGTAAATGAACCCCAATCCAAAAGTGTTCCATAGCTTTTTTGTAGAAGAAACTTCAAAGAATTCAAATATGCCACTAAAAATTAGTTTCTTTTGAAATTGTAAAAGTTGTTAGCTTAGAAAGCGAAAAATGTTCAGAAACGGAAGGAAAAAAAAGAACTTTATGCCTACATAAAAAATAGTCAAACATTTTTGTAATTTTTTTCAAAATACACAAAAGTTTTATAATTTAGTTCTAAATAGAAATATGTAAAAATATATTTCAATTTCACAAATTTTAGTTCAAAATAACATTTTGAACGTTTTTACTACATAACCTGCAAATCTTGACTAATTTCAAGTGACTAGCCTATGCCAAGATATTTTTTACCAAACAATGTTTTTTTTATACCAAAAATTCGAGAATGAAATGTAGAATCGAATAGCATTCTACCCAGTTTCAAATAACTTTACATTTTGTAATGAAAATTCAAAAACCTCAAATCGGCATTTTAACCTAAAACTTATTTCTATAGCCTATGTTATTTATAAACTTACCGTTTTATTACAACACCGTTATAAGCCTAATTTCACTCAAACACAATCTACACTTATTTATTTATAACTAAAACACAATATAACACTATTTTATAAACTGTAATAACCATAAAATAACACAAAACAAATGTCAACAAATGAAGTCAACTAGACGGCTGGCGTTCGATGAATTGTGTTCATTTGTAAAGCTTTGTTATACCAACCTATGAGATCTAAATGTATAGAATTTTACATAGATAAAAACTGTGAAGATTTCTGTTTATAACCATATATTGTACATTTTAGGGATATATCGAATAAGACTGTAAGAATCGATTCTAAACAGGCTTGCGTATTGGCCAAATATATATGACCAATTACAAGCTTTTACCGTATATCCTATAGAACAGCTGTTTTCAGAGTAACATGTGATTTGAAGACACAGTTTGAAACAGAATCGTCTGCTAAATTCAATGCTGTAATGATCTTCTTCATAAATAACTTCTGTGAGGAATTACAGACCGTTGAAAATGAGACAAAGTCTTGACAGTATACGGCGTTCATTGACGCGTGAATCATAGGTGATTTAGGTACTACAATTTTGAAACAGTGATTACGTATGTAAATATGTGTTCTACAAAAAAGTTGTAAATACAAAAATTATAGTTTAATTCATTACCTTTCCAACGGTACCGGTTTTATTACGATTAAATCATTTTAAGTGGATATAATGATCGATTGTACAAATTCTCGCAATTGTTCGAGCGGGTTGCGTTGCCCCTGAGAGACTGCAGTCAAAACTGCAGTCTGCCACTTTGAGGGTTAAGGTTGGTTAACAACAGAACAGACTGGAAACTGTTCCGAAGGTTATTAGAAGAAAATGTTAACTTAAGAATTAAAATGAAAACGCAACGTCAGCTTGAGGAACAGCTGGAGCTATTAGTACAAAATATACAGCAGGCAGCGTGGGATAGTATCCCTGACCTAACTGCAAACATCAAACACCATAAGTCATATCCGAAGGAAGTAAGGGAGCTAGTTTTGAGAAAACGAAGAGCAAGAAAAGCCTGGCAAAATATAAGAGCCCCAGAAGAAAAAACGTTTTTTAATTCACTTTCTAATGAACTTAAAGAACTCTTCAAAAAAATAAAAAATGAGACAATGTCTAAATTCCTGCAAAACCTGACCGATCAAAAGGGTACAGAATACTCCCTATGGAAGGCCTCCAAGGGACTTAAGAGGCCAAAATCTCAATGCCCTCCAATAAGGAGATCAGATAACACTTGGGCCAGAAGCTCCAAGCAGAAAGCAGACTCATTTGCTCAACACCTTGCAGATACTTTTCAACCACTATATAGGCAAACAGCTGATGAGGAATTGAGGGCTGCTGAGAGGCTGGATGAGAGGGAAATCCAATCAGTTATGCTACAAGAATTAAAAACTGTAATTAAGAACAACCTCAAACCTAATAAAGCACCTGGCTACGATCTTATCACAGGACGGGTACTAAAAGAACTGCCTGAAAAAGGACTAAAAAAATCACTCTACATAATAAATGCCTGCTTCAGGATGGGGTATGTTCCAAGACAATGGAAGGTTGCTGAAGTGGTCATGATTTCTAAACCTGGTAAACCCTTACATGAAAAGTCATCTTATAGGCCAATTTCACTTCTGCCAACGACGGCAAAGCTATTTGAAAGACTGTTGCTCAAGCATCTTAAGTTAATAATAGAGGAAAGAAACTTGATACCTACACACCAGTTTGGATTCCGAGAGAAACATTCTACCGTTCAGCAGGTGCATTACAAATGTTATAGAAGATGCACTTGAGAAAAGGAAGATATGCTCCAGTGTATTTCTGAATGTGTCCCAGGCATTTCATAAAGTTTGGCATCAGGGGCTGTGTTACAAGATGCACAGAGATCTTCCAAAGCAACTATATGAAATTCTTACCTCATATGTCACCGAACGATACTTCAGGGTGAAGTATGAGGATGAGCACTCAGAATTGAAACCAATTAGTGCTGGTGTCCCGCAGGGCAGTGTTCTGGGCCCGGTTCTTTGCCTGCTCTACATTAGACATATGCATGAGCCTGTGGGAGTGGACATTGCAACATTTGCGGATGATACCGCAATTGTGGCAGTAGGAAATTCTATAAATGAGTCAACAATCGGTTTACAAAGAGCTTTGAATGAAGTGAGTCACTGGACCAAAAAGTGGAGGGTCAAACTAAACGAAGCCAAGTCTGTGCACATCAACTTCACTAATACAAAAAAACAACATCTCCCTGTGGAATTAAATGAAAAACCTGATGCTTATAGCAATACTGATAAATATCTGGGTCTAACGCTAGACTCTAAATTGTGCTGGAAGGAGCACATCAAAATGAAAAAGAAGGAGCTAAACATTAGATATGGGAAAATGCACTGGCTAATTGGAAGACGCTCGGAGTTGAGCACTTACAATAAAGTTCTCCTGTATAAGCAGATATTGAAGCCAATATGGGAATATGGCATCCAGTTGTGGGATTGTGCAAAACCTTCAAGCAGAAGCATCATCCAAGTCTTTCAAAACAAAGTACCTAGGGGCATAGTGAATGCACCATGGTTTATCACAGAAACTCAGATCTACACAGAGACTTGAAGGTCAACACGGTTGACGAAGAAATTAAGAAGCATGCAAGGCAACACCATCAGCGCCTTCGGGGACACCTTAACACAGAGTCCTGAGAATGTTGGATGTACCCAGTCTGCTTCGTAGACTCAAGAGGACCAAGCCAGCTGACTTGATTTTTTAAAGTTATTTAATCATTATATAGGAACATCCATTGGGCTGTTACCCATCACACTGTGAAAATAATAGATTAGAAGTTGCTAAATGAGCCAAGCTCAGTTGTAACATTATGTGAATAAAAAAACTAATAAATATATGAATCAATATGATGAAAAATATATTCATAATATTCATAATGATAATATAAATGTAAATTATAACAAAAAATTTGGCACAGAAAATAAACAAATAATTCTAAACGAATCTATAATTGACGATGCATTACAAGATAAATATGAATCTGGAACCACCACAAAAGAAATTAAAATCACGTGCTACTTTTACAATATAATACAATTTTTTCGGATAACCCAGCACTTTGCACTAAATATACACACTCAATTGAAATAAAAGAAGATTACACTTTTAAAGGACAAACTTATCCAGTATCCTTGATACACCAGGAAGCCGTGTGACGTGAGATAAACAGGATGTTAGAAATAAAGGTCATAAAGCCATCGCATAGCCATTTCATAAATCCCATAATATATATCATTAATAATCTATCGTTTAACCATATATTACAAAATATATATACGGACATACCACTTGAGACAAAATTATATTTGGAAAAACAAAACAAAGAATACATATCAAACAAGAACTGTTCAACATATTCAGCGGCCCATATAAAATCCATCATATTATTGGTAAATCAACATATTACGTTTGCAATCTAGAAAGAAGACAAATTAAAGGCCCTTATCATGTGACAGCTCTCAAAAGGTATAAATACATCATCCCAGGTACTTCTGATTGAGAGACTAACACAGAAACAGCTGTTTACCCGACCGGGTCAATGACCGACTTATAACGGTGTCAATAATATGAAAGTGTCAAATTCATGTAAATAAGTTAGTGTAACGAATCGAATTAAATATTTTTCACTGCTAATATTCAGTTTCCATGAAAAGATCTAAGAAGATATTTTCAGGAAAAGTAACCCAGGTGATAATTGTAACAATTCAAAACCTCGTACTGTATTATAAGGTAAATAAAGAATTTAATTGAATAAATAAAAGAGAGAGAGAGAGAGAGACAATACTGCTGAAATCTCATTCCACTACAGGCGACACCTAGCGGTAAGGTAACTATTTGAACTCCTAACCAAAACAAATATAAGAAATCATAAAGAACCAGATTTTGATACCAAAATATTTAATTTGAAAATACTTCCCAACATTTTCGATACCCATTTCCTGCATCAAAATGAAGTATAAAACTAATTTATCTATCCAGGAAAATTATAATATTGTCCCGATTCAGAGTTAGTAATGAAATATTTACATTAGAAGTTCGGAATCTATTGCCTAAAATATATACAAATTAAAGCGAAACTCGATAGAAAAATTAGAAATACAATGAACCCGAATCTTATATGGAAAAATAAATATGGCCTATAGAAAGAGCAGACCATTTTACATATAAAAAGTCTTTGGTGAAAGACTGGAATATCTACCGTTGAGCCAGGATAAATATAAAACCCTGACTATAACTGCTACAAGGGAATGCCAAAGTAAGACATTTTCTATCGCGGCCACGCCCACGAAGGACGACCGAACTTGTGATTGGACCACGTATTGGCACTAATATGAATTATAAATTATCAAGTTTTCTAAATTTGTAGATGTAAAAAACTAATTTTGAAATGTCGACTGTAATATGGAGGTGATTAAATGTTTTATTCGATTTATTTCTTAAATTTTATTTTATAATATTTGTAAAACATCCTTTAGCACTATACCTCTTGAGAGAAAATTAATTCTGAAGAAAAGGACAAACTTTAAGCTCATTTCTTTTTACGGCTTCCCAACATATATCAATTATTGTATAAAAAACTATGTTACTATTTCTTGATTAAACGAAACAAAGCTGTTATTTTAATTGTTATTTGTCTTGAAGTTATTAATTTTATAAGTCCGGCAAAACAAATATTTCCTATTCTGTAATAATTAAAAGAAGGAAATAAGATTTAACATTAAATGAAATAGAAAAATATTAAATCAAAATTTTAACTTTTGTGTTGCATTACTTGGACTATAAGAAAAGACCATACTATAAGCGATTACTTAAAAAATGCTAAAAACAGTCAAAAACCAATATGTATTGCTTGAACATACCTTTTAGGTTATTTCAAAGTATATTAACTTATTTGAACAAAATCATACACATGGCTTTGAGTGAGTGACACAACTGTTTGTCCCAGTCTATGTATAGTTTTAAAGTGTCACAATAGTCTATGGTAATGAACATCTGATATATGCGACGCGTTTGGTAGCAAATATGTTAAACCTTTAGGCAAGGCGCATATTGAGACGCATGTCACGCGACATGACAAAGCGCGACTTTTTGTAACATACGTAAATGAATCGATTAGTGCATAATGGCATCGCTACGTGACTCGTGTGGCACGACAGTCGCGTGGCACAGTGGCAGTGGCACAGTTTTTGTCGCGCCACGCATCACACGATTTCGTTAAGTCTAGCGTATTTTGCCTATAAGTGATCACGATGAACTTGTCTTGAATAAAAATAAATTTTCTCTAAAAATAAATATCCAATTAGTATGAAATTTAAAATATACATAAACAATATATGTATAAATATAATTTAAAAAAATGTATATTTCTATGATAATTTTTAATTAAATAGGCTATTAACTTTATGAACGCATAATTATCAATGAATATGTGTTTATTAAAAAGTTTTATTATAAAAAATATTCATCTGTTTCGTTTGAAATTCATAACACATATAAATAATATATATATAAATACAATATAAAAAAATTAAAACTGTACGACAATATTTAAGCACATAGGCTATCAACTTTATAATTCAAAGCCTCTTTTCAAGGCCCAACACAGTAGGGTTAAACTTTACAATAGTACTCCTAAATAAAAACGTTAATATCTCACTAACCATTTGTTTAATTTTTGGGAGCGGGGGGCGTGTTTATTTTTACTATCTTGATTAATTATTATGTCAGTTAAGTTATATATTTATATTTTGTACTGGACTTGAGCAGTCGATCATATGTTTTGATAAGATTTTTACCGAAGATATGATGATTGATAGGCTAATTAATTATACGCATTCTATAGGCTATGCTTAGTGAAGTTGCTGACCTATTTCTTTAAATATTATAGTGGTGCTATCATTTTTATTATACAGGGTGTCCTGCGACCATATGAACAAACTTTGTCACGATATTCAGCAAGTCAAAAGAAACAAAAAATGTAATATAACATGTGTCCTATCTCATTCCGTTTTCGGTCTGTCTGTCTGTATGTGTTTTTTACAAAATACATAATATTTTTAGAAGTATAAAAGATATTGAGCTCAAACTTTGTACACCTATTTGTTGCGTAACCTTTTATCACTGTACGAAAAATTAGAACAATATTTTAAATATTTTCAAAATGGCGGCCGTTTATAATTTTTAAAGTCAAATATCTCAAAAACCGCTAACTTTACAAAAAAATTACAAGAGAAAAAAAAGTTTACTTTTTTAATGACAAACTCAATGGTTTTTTAATTTTTTCTGCAGCTGAAAGAACAACAGAGATATTAAACAAATAAAAGAGCACTGTGGCGACAAAATCACACTGATTTAAATAAAAACCCGAACCACAAAACAAGGAGCAAAAACTATAACTAAACAACTAAATTGTAAGTTAAGTTTAATACCTTACCCTTATGTACATTTCGATGACATGGTCATCATCCTCAGAGGGTTTTAACACTACAGAGGGAGTAGTGTTAAATTAATTAATTAACATTAATTAATTAATATCAGAGGGTTAACACAATAACAGGTAACAGTAACAGTTAAACCTCGAGATTCAAAAATGTAAGGCCCAATAATGCCTATGGAGGACACGGCACACCAAACTGTCACTTAGCACTATGAAGAGGTCTTTGGTGAAGTTCACGAGGATTTTCAGTCGCCTAGTAACGAAAATTTTGCTTATTTACTGTGCCGGAGAGGTGAAAATGCGCTTCATCGCTAGACCACAGAATAGCGTCAAGGGTTGCACAGAGGTTAAAATTTCATTGCAAGCATCTGTACGTTTCACCCAGTCTTGTGGACTCAATTCTTGAACGACCATCATCTTGTAGGGGTGTAAATGAAGGTCAGTATGTAAAATTCGCCTTACCGTTCTGGTCGATATTCCAAGGGCAGCAGCATGTTTCCCCGCAGAGCGCGATGGAGACTGTTCAATGGACGCTCTCACTGCCACCATGTTTTCAGGTGTCCTCACACTTTTAGGTCGTCCAGCTGATTTTCTAGGAAGTGCAGATCCTGTCGCCCGTACACTAGTAATCCATTTCCTAATGGTTTTAGCATCAGGAACTTTGTCATGACGGGCCAAACCAAACCGCCTACGAAAATCCCTCTGCGTCGCCACCACACTATCATTGTTTTAAAAAAAAACGTTTCTACGACAAACCCTCGATGCTCACCAGACCACTGCATGGCGACTACTGAAATGAAAATGGCGTCGATTCCCCCACCTAACGCCACTGCTCCCACTCCGCTAACCTATCTGCGCGCTCTAAAGTGAGTGTTTGAAATTAGGGAGTTCATTCTGCCCCACCCCGTATATGAAATTTAGAACTAAGTCACTGTAGAAACATTTTTATAACCTGACCAAAGATAACCTTCAGCCAAATCAGCCAAAGTAATACAAAAATGAACTATTACTTCAAAAACAAAAGCACCACATTACATTCACATATTTATTGTCAATCCAAAACAAATTTGCGAACACTCACATGTTATTGGTAACATGGCATCAAGAGAAATAATCAGAAATTCCATTTGTAAACATAGTATACACTGAAAAATTCTCGTTTCTGAAGTAAAATTTACTAGCTGGAACAGCTGATTATAAAAACAAAATACATTAGAACATAAACGATTAGCGTATTCAAATCAAACTGTAAACACTGAATAATTATAAAATGTAGTTTCTATTATTAAGTATTCATAAAACCCAATGTTCATCAGGTTGTAAATACTAAGATTTAGTAAACACTAGCTGTAAGAACCGTAAATTATATTAGACAGAATCACCGTTCAAGTCAGTTAATTGTTTTGTGTTAAAATCCTTTACGATAAATAATATTTTATTTAGAAATTATAATAGTAGAATCAGAATGTATTTATAATGCAAGAATAGTGATCAAAACTTGAAAAACAAATTAATAGAAATACGATAATAAATGCACTATATTTGTTACACCGAGTGAGGAGGCAACTACATGCAAGTAAACTAAGACCTACTCCAATGACGTCATTAAATATTCGTCCGCCTATGGCCAATAGAAAATGCAAATCCATACAAGATATCTCCACGGAGGGATGTAAACCCCGTTGCTTCGAGAGCGTTATGAAGCCAAAAACGGCGTCCTTTTCAAATAAGTTGTATAGTAGCCATTGAAGAGTGAAGGTGTTTTATAAAAGAGTGCTAAATTTTTAAAGTTTAATAATATAAAAAGTAAAAGCAGTGACGAAATTTCAATAGAGACTGGTATACTTTATATCAATTAACTAAAATATAAACAATTCAACCCTTCAATGAACAAGTAGAACTCAAATAGTGTAAAGTAAAACATTTTTAAAAATCCTTTCATCAACCAAATATCAAATTAACTGTTTGATATTTTATGAACTTTATTAAAAATGATCTAAATGCGTATAATAAAAAGGGGTATATTCAGTACCAGCAGAGTGCCTACCCCGAGATAAATTAAAATTAAATTAATCAAAAATAGACTTTTTAAAGATACTATTCAAATTTTACATTACAAATGAGCTAAGCCAAGGGTACATAAAAACTTTATCAATGCAAATCCAATTATAAAATTAATGTAATATGTAATACTAGAAAATTTCAATAAATATGTTTATGATGATGTTGAAATTAAACTTGTGTGTTTGAATAATTACATCTATGTTGATGCATTATTATGCATTATATTATGCTAACACGTAAAGAAAGTTTCAGTTATTTTATAATTTTGGCTTCCACAACGTGTGGGCTATTAGAAAGTTATATAAAGTTATATTATACATAAATACACACATTACATTTATATGGTCATTCTCCTGTATGCAATCTCATGTGTCTTTTTAACCCACTTGATTCAAAAGCAGCATAGTCGCACACGTTACATTTAAACGGTCGTTCTCCTGTATGTTTTTGTATGTGTTTTTTGAGGGTGAAAAAGAAATAAGAAGAATATTCACACACATTGCATTTATACGGTTGTTCTCCTGTATGCATTCTCATGTGTTGTTTTAGCCTGCTTGAGTTAGAAGCAGCATATTCACATACATTACATTTATACGGTTGTTCTCCTGTATGCGTTTTCATGTGTTTTTTGAGATGGCCTGACTGAGAAGAAGTATATTCACACACATTACATTTATATGGTCGATCTCCTGTATGTTTATTCATGTGCGTTTTCAGATGGCTTGATTCAGAAGAAGCATATTCACATACATTACATTTAAATAGTTTTTCTCCTGTATGTTTTTGGATATGTCTTTTGAGGGCGACTAAAGTAGAAGAAGCATATTCACACACATTACATTTATATGGCCGTTCTCCTGTATGCGTTCTCATATGTGTTTTGAGGGTGTTTGACTCAGAAGCAGCATATTCACACACATTACATTTAAACGGTTTTTCTCCTGTATGTTTTAGCATGTGTCTTTTGAGGGTGCCTAAGGTAGAAGCAGCATATTCACACACATTACATTTATATGGTCGCTCTCCTGTATGCGTTCGCATATGTGTTTTGAGGGTGTTTGACTGAGAAGAAGCATATTCACACATATTACATTTAAATGGTCGCTTTCCTATATGTTTTTTCATGTGTGTTTTGAGATGGCTTACATTTAAAGTAGTAAATTTACACACATTACATTTATGTGGCATTTCACCAGTTGGTAACCTATTATGTTGTTTTAGGTTACCTGATGTTCTTTCTTCATTGTGCTGTTTACCTCCAGAATTATATACTTTAAAGCAGAATGATTCTGAATCTGAAAAATAAAACTGATTTGTTATGTGGTGTAGTAAAATTATTTCTAAAATTGCTTATCCTAAAATTTGTGTTTAACCCTAGAACTGGCATGGTTAAAACTAAAATTGAAATGCCCGTTTATAGCGTTTTGCAAGCATATTTTTAAAAATTCGCCAAAAATAGTAAATGAACCTCAATCCAAAAGTGTCCCATAGCTTTTTTGTAGAAGAAACTTCAAAGAATTCAAATATGCCACTAAAATTTAGTTTCTTTTGAAATTGTAAAAGTTATTAGCTTAGAAAGCAAAAAATGTTCAAAAACAGAAGGAAAACCCAACTTTATGTCTAAATAAAAAATAGTAAAAGTTTTTTGTAATTTTATTCAAAACATACAAAAGTTTTGTAATTTAGTTCTAAATATGAATGTGTAAAAATATATTTTAATTTCAAAATTTTTCAGTTGAAAATAAAAATTTTTATGTTCCAACTACAAAAATGCTAAAAATAGGCATATTTTCAAAACCAATAGGCCTACTTATTTTTCACTCCAAAATGAAATGTTATTATACCAAATTGTAGAGAGTAAATGATAGAATTGAACTGTAAGATTGTAAATTATAAAAAACCTTACATTTTCTAATCAGATTTAACAAAACGAACAAAAGTGTATAAACTTTCCACGATTTTTACCAAAAATCCTATAAACAAAGTTGTGTTGAAGAAATATTTTTGTAATTTTTTTCAAGATATAAAACAGTTGTAGAAAATAGTTATAAAGAGGAATCTGTAGAAAAAAATATCATACACTTAAGAAAAATAAACCGCATTGTGATCATATAAGCGTAAATCTGTCAAATTTACGTTAGGTTAGGCAGATTGCTAAATATTAGTATTATGTCTAAAAACCACTATATATCTTTGTAACATGTATAAATAACTAAACTAAATGTAGATTTTTGCTATAGTTATTTTTAGTATAGATTATTGCTAAACTATCATTTTTGCAGGTAGATTATATAATCTAGCCTATTAGGCTACCAGCAAAAATGAGAGAACACTGCTATCTATTAGAAAATATTTCACAATACTTTATAAACATAATTTCACTAAGAAACACAATAACACATTCTACAATTATTTATTTATAACTGTAGCACAATATAACAGTTTTATAAACTATAAACACTTTCAATTCACTAAAATATCAAGTGGAAATAAAGCTTAGACGTGAAGGCTTTCAGAATGGCTTGGGAAATGGTGATAAACCTTGACAAAACCGTATTTTTTATGTCAGTCTGTACCAATATCACTAAATTATTTCAACTGAACATAGACTAAAACTTTATAATTTTATCTTCAAAATGGTATATTACACATCTTAGGAATAAATCGATTTCTAATAGTAATAAAAATCGATTTAAAAAATGCTTGCTAATTGGCCCGATCTTTGACCAATGACAAGCATTTATTGTAAATTTGATATCTCGCAACCTAATACAGCCACAGCTGATATCTAGACACCACTTGAAAGATAAAGGTCTGATGAATTCAATGATGTGATTATCTTTGTGATAATTGACATCTGTGAGGAGTTACAGACCGTTGAAAATGACTAACTTTTACCTTCTCAAAGACGCGACTTAGCGCGGAAAACAGGTGCTTTACATACTATAATTTTAAATCAAAGATTACGTATGTAAATATTCGTTTTACGAAAAAGTTTTAAATAAATTAAAGTTTAATTGATTAGCTTTCCAACGGTGCCGGTTTTATTACGATTGGATGATTTTAAGTGTATTAAATAACTGAATATGCAGATTTATGTAAATTCTCGCTATTGTTCGAGCTTGTTGCGTTCTTTGCCTGAGAAAGCGTAACAAAGTGCAGTCTGCCATCTACAGGGTTAATAAAATCTGTCAAGTAAAAAAACATTACAAGCTGTAAAATTAACATAGCAGTAATAGTTGTAAATACAATCAAAGTAAATAAATAAATTGCCTAACAAGTAGCCTTAATTGAGTTACATGAAACATACATATACAGTTGTATAAAAAAAACCTTTCAAGACTTTGGGATATGATTCCTCATATAAAAAGGAAGAAAAAAGTACATATAAACATAGGTTTGTAAACGCTTCGTTTTAGAGATATCCGCCATTTTGTTTTTTGTACAAAATAATTCATATCTAGAGAACGGTTTGATTGATTGAGTTCAAACTTGGCACGAAGTTTAACCTAACAACGATATATCTCAAGAAAAATAAGCGATAAAATCCAATCATGAGTTTCAAAATGGCGGCTGTTTGAAAATGTCATACCTAAATTACTAAAAAACTTTACATTTTAACAAGATATGTCAAGGCAGCTTTTTTGTAGCCCTTTTGATTCCCTATCGGATAGTGTAACTGTCAAAACAACCGGATGAATGATAACAGCTAAGATACAGATAATGACAAACAATATTGTAGTATTTACTGTGTTGGTATAGGATGCCGGGTTGAACAAACCAATTTAACACATAACCTATTATCATTCATCCGATTGTTTTGACAGTTACACCATCCGATAGGGAATTAAAAGCGGTACAAAAAAGATGTCTTGACATTTTTTTGTTAAAATGTACAGTTTTTGAGTAATTTAGGTTTAAAATTTTCAAATAGCCACCATTTTAAAACGCATTATTGGATTTAATCGTTTATTTTTCTTGAGATATGCTATTGTGAGGTTAAACTTCATGCCAAGTTTGAGCTCAATCAGTCAAACCGTTCTCTAGATATGAATTATTTTGTACAAAAAACAAAATGGCGGATATCTGGAAAACGAAGCGTTTTCGGACCTATGTTTATATGAACTTTTTTCTTCCTTTTTGTATGAGGAATCATATCCCAAAGTCCTGAAAGGTTTTTTTTTATACACCCTGTATATGAATAAATTTGTAACTGAAAATAATTTGTAAATTTGAATTTGAAGAAAATAAAAATTCATTCTTTCAAATGCTAAAATTATGTAGGGGAAAGGAACAATAAAACTACTAGTATTCTGTTTGTAGTTATTGGGTAATGAAAGATGTTGCATTTTGTTGATCTTATTAATCTGATACTTGTACCATTTACTTATTAAAACAATACACAAACTTTAGGGAATATAAACAACTAGAATTCTACACAAGTAACAGTAAACATACGCTAATTGGGCTGGAATGCTATACTGACTATGTAAAGTACAGTAGATCATCGAAAATCCGAACTAGTTGGGACCAAAGATGGTTCAAATTATCAATTTGTTCGGATTTTTGAAAATAACCAAGAAAATGCTTTTTAGGCTAAAATACATGCCCTTTAATCGATTAATGGTTAAACAGTACAAGCAGTAATGTAATTACAATACAGTATGTAAGACTACTTACATATTATGATTTAGAAGAACCTGCACGTACTGTAGAGCCAATATAATTACACCTTGTAACTCTCAATAACAGTATACAGTACATAATTAAAAGTTGACTTGTACATTTTAGTTAACACAAACGAAAAATATAAAAAATGCTGTATAATACACTACTGTGTGTACGACTCAATGTTATAATGATTACACAAAGAGAAATAAATTAACTTTCTGCATGAAAAAACAGGAGGTTTACACAAAGAAAATTGAAATAACTTTTCTGTACTAAAACACTATAACAGCTAACAATAGACAAGCCAAGGTCATTGCCCCGCCCCACCCCGACTCGGTCAACCCTCAGACAAACACACTGTTTGTTTATTGCAAGCGCTAAAGCAGCTTATTAGCGTGACATACTGACAGCCAGTCTGCTGTGAGAACAGGTATATTAAGAAGTGTTAAAAAAGAGATATTAATTTCAAACTGCGATGAAGATTTTTGTGAAATTTTTAACGACGCAATTGGAATTTGCAAAAGCAAAATTTTTGCAGGAGCTGTTTCGGAACGCGTTTGGCTTTTTAACGTTTCGGATCATTGACGTTCGGATTATCGACGCTCTACTGTATATGATTCTCGAAAAATAAATATAACAACGACTCATAAGGTATACATTTTTTAAGGATTTTTTAAATTAAATATAAACTTAAAATAATTAATAATAAAAGTAGAATATTTTAAATTAAAAAAGTAGAATGGCAGCTCAGAATTGTATAACTTGGGGAACACAAACTTCTTTTTTAACCAGTCTTTAAATATTTGTTGTTCCATCCAGCCATTTCTTTGGTTGTAGTAGTGGATTGGAAGGTTTTCGGTCCTTGTTCCTTTGAAAGATCTTGGTTTCTTGGACTTACTTATAACCACCAGTTTTAATTTGTGTGATTACTGCATGACCTAATTGTTATCCGCTCCAAACTTGACTTGTGCCCTGCAGCTTGCTTCTCGGTTTCAAATGCCAAGGTTCGTGTTGGCAAACATTTCCAAAATAAGCCTAACTCGTCGGCGTTGTACAACTGTTCATAAGTTAAACCCTCTGATTCTAGAAATTATTTAAAATCAAATTAAAAGTTTCTTGCTGCTTGTTCATCGCTACTTAGTTTCTCATTGTAAAACCTGATTTCTCATATACAATGACATTGCTTAAACCTAGTCAACCACCCTGATGGTGCATAAAAATTTCCTTCTAAATGAAGCATTTCGAAAAAGTGATTGCCTTCGCAGCAATAATAGGCCCTGACTTCTTACTTGGCTTACCCACTATAAGAGAGCCGAATATAGTTCTTCATAGGTGCTATTTTTCATGGTTTTCCTCCTTTTCGTTGTCAATGTGTTGTCTGATGAGGACGCTAATTGCATTAACTTGTCCTTTTGCTTGATTATGCCCCTTACAGTGCTTTCACCTATCCTGTAGCGCAAGCTCATTTGTTTATTTGATGCACCATTTTCAATTGTTTTTATCAGTTCTATTTTATCTTGAATTGACCAAACCACCTTACTCCTTTTATTTGGCATTTTAAACATTTTAGCAGATTAACATCACACAAAACGCACATGATTTAAAAACTCACACTTTAACTTTATGCATCATGAACGATTCAAACAGTTTGAACGATTGAGTTAAACTGATGCGTTATGTAAGGTGTGGAGGGGTTGGAAGAGAGAGAATGGGGTGTCAGGCCTTAATCCCCCACAGGCAGTGCCACAGGAATTGATTGGAGAACATGCAGTGCCAATGACCCTGGATGATTCACTAACAAACCGTACAAGTGAGATAGCATTGACCAATATCTGGAGGATCAGGATAGCTCAGTGGTAGAGTGTTGCCCCGGAAAGACAAAGGTCCTGGGTTCAAATCCCGGTCTTGGTCCATGTTTTTTCACTTGTAATTTAATTAACAAAAGTAAGTTCAGTAAATAAACATTAACAAACACGATGCACTGCTGGTCACTTCTTAAATTTATGAAGCATACAATACCGTGGGCTAATAGTAGAGTCAGCAGTGATTGGGCGTCGGAAGTGATGCCACCATTGTGGTAAGGTATTGTAACGTGATTGTGGTTGGCCGCAAGTGATAGTGAGGTTAAGTGTAGACCACAATGGTTAACCGCAGATAGTATGAACATTGTTAGTTGTAATACTTGCGATAAAGGTTGTTTTAAAAATCTTTTTGTGAAAAAAGTGTTGTTCGAACTTGTTGTGGAGTCGATGGCCTTATGTTGTGAGACTAGCGTCTTAACCGATTAGGCTATGACGGCTTTTCTAGTTTATTTGAAAATTGATTGTTCCTTTTTCAATAACAATACACAAATAATAACAAGTTCTACACAAATAATGAATTAGTAAAAAAGTTGTACAAAAACCAAAAAAGACTAACTTTAACAAAATATTAAAAAAATGTCTTATAACTGGAATAACACATAAAAACACCTATATCTACATACATAAACAAATTACAGTTAAAACTTTAAAAAAAATTACTTTTGCATACAAAATTATAAAGCCAACTACATTAATACACAAAAACATATGCACATCATCATGCATAACAAAAACCGCAAATAAAAAAGGGGACAAAAAAGGCACCTCTAGAGGATTGCCGAAAAAAAAACTAAATTAATGAACAAAAATAGATTACAGAATTCAAGCGAACATATTACTATACTTATTATATTTAAGTTGGGTATATAAGTGTATCAGATTGCGGGCAGGGTCAAAAATACTCTGAATATACTTTAAATTGTATAACGGTGTGTTATAGTGTATAAGGGAATCATAAAAACCAAACTTTACATCGAATTTGATGTGCATCGGCGTTAATATAATGAAAAATAAATGATATAACGTTGTACATATAACTCGAACTTAAACGAACTTTCTGCCCTATAGGCCTAACCCAGTAACAAGTTAAATAACCTGATCTAACCTATAACGTCTGTAGTCACATGACCACACTCTTGGGCCAATCAGAGAGCTGGATTTAGTTACGCTGTGAGTCTAGAAATTGATATAGTGTGTAACAACAGTGGTCCCCATGTAGCACAACAATACATTATCCTATAGCTAATCTGATCTAACCTATTTGCGAAAGCGGTTTTAGTCACCAGCTAGGCCATACTCCTTGGGCCAATCAGAGAGCTGGATTTAGTCAACCTAGAAATTGATATAGTGGTGTACGGTTAAAAAATATAAAGCAGTGTTCCACGTTTAAAAACCGAACTTAACTGAGCTCCCAAAATTGTTATAGTGAATGGTAAAACACGAAGAAAGCAGTATTTGGTCACACGATGACGCATCTTGTTTTTGATGACTTAATACGCACTGACTTCTGACAATATTGTGTGTGGTAAAACATATAATAATGTGTTATAGTGTTTAAGAAAATCATATTATCTTGGTTGTGGTGATGTAATAGACTGGGCCATGGCTGGGGTGGGAGGGGGCTTGACTCGGTACAAGGTCAAGTACCTTACATAGAACGGAGCTGCCTGTAAAACATTCACCCAGAACCTAGTGAGACTTATCCGAACTCTTGGTGATGTCATAAAATTACGAAGTATAATTAATATAATGTACAGAAAAACATAACATTGAGTGTTATAGCGTACGGAAAAAACATATGACGACAAAGGTATCCATTTTTCAAACACTTGTATTGGCGTAACCGATCTGTTATAGAACATAACCGAGATTAACCGAACTGTAAACCAATCTAGTTAACCTTTACGCTGAGTAAATGGATTGCAGTTGATTTGACACACTTTCCATTGAGTGCGCAAATCGACTTTAGTTCAAGGTCTTAGAAAAACATTTAGGTAACTTCTTTAGCCGACTTTATTCACTATAGACTCTGTAAAGTGCTGCACTCTCTGAAAAAATATTTTAACTTCGTTTGTTCCCAGTTGTACCGTTGACAGTTTTTTGCGCTTGATACTAAGGTTTTTACACTGTTGGTTTACAAGTGATTTTTAGTTCATTTAGTTTACAATTATTATTTATTTATGAGTATAAATAACTTTTAAAACTAAATCATAATAAATATAGATATAATATATAGTTTTCTTTCAATAGTTTTAGTGTTAGTTTTAATTTCCATGTAGTGATATCGGTGAATCTAAACTCTATCATTTCTGTAGGTTATAACTACTAAGTTATAAATTATTTGTATTGGATATAGCGGGGTAAGTTTTGCAAAATTGTAATATAATATTGATATAAAATACAGTAATAAAGATATTTAAAAAATAAAAACTAAGAAAAAGTATAATCAAATTTTGGGAAAAGTGCAATATTTAGTGTAGTGCATGAAAATTATGATTCAGTGAAAAGGCCTAACCAAAAAGCCTAATTTGGTCTAACCTAAAACAGTCTCTCGTCTCGTTCTCGTCGCTATAAATAAGTCATAATAAAAAAAATACAGGATATTATTCGACCACTGTTCGTCTTAGTTTAAAGCTTTCTCACCATGTCAAGGTGACTGGACATGAGAAGGTAAATTTTTAAAAAAATGCCAAATGTGATCGAATGATGAGAGATTAGGTGGATGATAACATCTCTTAGAAAACGTCTGCCCACGTTTCAGGAAGTAAGTTATTACTAGCCTGCGTAGAAGATAACAACTCTTCTAACGTAACTGGCCACGTTTCATCAGGCAAGTTAGCCAACCTGATATCTTCGGAAATCAGTTCTTTGATTTCTCTCTCGAGTTCGATGTGCCCGGCTGTGACATGAGAGGAATTGCATCAACCGATGTAGCAAGATTTTTACAAATAACACGATTTATTTTTAAGATTTTTGGTTTGCGGCTGTCGTAATTACAGGCTGTTTCGTACCGGATTTCCTATGAGAATTTGTTTTAGGATAACGGTGGGGTTCTACGCTTGTCCCTGGATAGGTTTCACCAATGTCTGTCGGGGTAAATCATATTTTCGCATCCACATAGTCTTTGTTTTGTCCGAGGATTATACTATTACCAGTCACAGTCACGAGTTACAATATACTACCTCTAGGTCTGGTTCTATAACCTGACTTAATTAGATAAATGAATGAATGGAGGACACAAATTTACAAATATCAAAGATTATTTAATGTTAATTAAAATGATTATATTAAAATACAATTCAAATTCACACAGGTTAGCTCAAATAAATTATCTCTTGTCTATTTTGGATATGATTGTCTCTTAATTGCACAATAGCTTATCTCGGGGGGTTAGTGCCGACTTTTCCCAATTAATATTGAACAAACGTAGATTCTTATATACAAGATTAATTAATTTTTAAAAAATTTGGAATTAAAGTATAGTAAGTGTAGGTAGTACAATTGGAAATTGATGTGAGTGTTGGTGTTTATGCTTGTAGAATAATTGGGAAGCACATAGTATTTAATGAAAAGTTCAACATGTATCTATCAGTTTGTATTCACAGTCTATGGTGATTGAATAAATATTTAAGATGAAGTTCTTCAAATTTGGTGGTTAAAAGAAAAATATTTTGGAAATAGTATCACCAATGAAATGATTATTAGCTTGGATTAATCTCACTCAGTTTTAAAGTTCTCTTCTGGTGATGTGGACAGATAATTGTTATAGATTTATGATATCGCACCACTATACCGAAAGTTAATAATACTAACGTTGAACAATATCTGTACTTGTAGTATCAGCGTTGGTCTTCTGGTGTTTGTAGAGATGAACAGGTCTGCCTTCTTGGAGGTCTCAGCAACGATTAATTTCTTAAAATCACTTTGGGCTTGGCTAAGGCCTTCAGGAACTGGTATTTGGTGTCTTATGAATTTTACATCTTTTGGGGCATTTGATTGTTGTATTAAATTATGTGTTTTTGAATATTGGGTGTTGTTTTTGTGTAATTTTAATTAATTAATTAAATAGTTTGGTTTTATCATTACAAAAGTGATAAAAGGAATGAGAAATTTGATTAAATAAATATATTAAAGAAAAATACCTAAATAGCTCCTTGTACAATATTTTCTTATGATCTAACAACTATGACTGAAAAGATACATTTAGCATTTTCAACACTGATTACAAGAATTCATAGACCAATCACAGCGATCGTTGGGTTTCGTGGGAGGAGTCTAGCAAACATGGGGAACTTGTTTTTAAGCGTATATTTGTCCTTCAGATTGACTTTGTCTAATTTTATCGTCTCAACGGTACTTCTTCTGAATTTTTGTCAGACATTTTGTATGTAAAATTTTCCATTCTATACGACGGTAGTGTTAATTTTTAATTTGTAACTTAGTTTCATTGCAATCAAACTTTTTATTTCTTATTTGGCCTAGAGTTTTACAGACTGGCCTATTTTCTGTCGGATTTGAAATGTGAATTTTGGTTGATAGTTTTGTTATTTGTGTGATATTAGAATTTTGATGGATTGGTTGATTAATTTAGAAATATTTTGATGTAGGAAAGATAATATACAAGGTCGGGAAGTCATTTTAATTGCTAAATATGTTGTCAAAAGTCGGGTATTCGGAGATATTTGCTAATTCAGTGTTTGCAATCATGGCCTATAGATGTCGTTAGGGTTGATTGTAAATGAATGGAATTCCTCCGAAGGTTTTTTTGTCTCTCTCACACTCATGCGTGTTTAATTTTAAATGACGTGATTTCTTTATTTGGTCGATTTACTATTATTTGAAATGAATATTTTGAATTGTTACAGAGTAACAGAGGGGAACAGCTGGCAAAACCAATAATTGAGCACATTGGGAGTTGTAAAAAAAACTTGAATTAGGAATATATTTGTATCTGAGAGAAACCATTTCTTTGTAATTAAAATATAAGATCACAAAAGAATTTCTTACCTTGTTACACTAAGAATTGTGTCCTCGACACTTATATTAAGATATTTTTAATAAATTAAAAGCTAATATATGGCAAAAATGAATAAAATACCAAATAAAAGCTAATATTACAAAT